>JAOBRG010086775.1:0-18284 GCA_027574985.1 Umimayanthus nakama | reverse complement strand
ATTTCGTACCTGCTTCGAGCCAGTCTCCGCTTGAACTCCAGTACTTTTTAGAAGTGTAGTTTCGTTGTCTTCACTAGCCTGCTAAAGTTACTCCTTCAGTCCAAAACCTGCCGAAACAAAAGGTAGTAAAATGTCCCGGACAGAAATCGACTATCAAATATTTCGTACCTGCTTCGAGCCAGTCTCCGCTTGAACTCCAGTGCTTTTTAGAAGTGTAGTTTCGTTGTCTTCACTAGTTTGCCCTCAGTTACTCCTTCAGTCCAAAACCTGCCGAAAGAAAACGTAGTAAAATGTCCCGGACAAAAATGGACTATCAAATATTTCGTACCTGGTTGGTGCCACTCTCTAGTTGAAGTCCAATTCTTTTAGAAGTGTAGTTTTGTTGTCTTCACTAGTTTGCTTTAGTTACTCCTTCAGTCCAAACCTGCCGAAAGAAAACGTAGTTAGATTTTCCGGACCAAAATGGATTATCTAACATTTCGTACCTTGTTGATGTTATCCTGAACTTGAATTTCTGTTCTTTAGAAGAGTCTTCACTAGTCCTGTTAAGTTACTCCTTCAGTCCAAAACCTGCCGAAGGAAAACGTAGTAAAATGTCCCGGAAAAATGCACTATCTAATATTTCGTACCTCGTTGATGACACTCTTTAGTTGAGCTGCAACTCTGTTGAGAAGTGCAGTTTTTTTTTCTTCACTAATCTTCTTGAGTTATTTAGATTAAAACCTTCTGAAAGAAAACGTTGTAAAATAGACTATCTTTTTCTTTTTTATTGGCTGCCATCCTCAACTTTAATGCCAGTTTTATTTACAACTGTAGCTTCATTACCTTCGTAGTCTTTATCAGTAGGTTACTCAGTATAAAACTTGCCAAAAGAAAACGTAGTATAATGTCGCTGACAGAGACAGACTATCCATTTCGTACCTGTTTGCTGCCATGCTCAATTTCAACTCAAGTTCCGCTGAAGGCCCGAAAATGCCAAAGTCCAAATTTCTGGCCAGAAATTACCAAACCGAAACGCCGCGGGCTCCCCTTACATGCTCGCATGTACAATAACGCCAGAAGCACAGGAAAGAATTTTTAAGATAAGTCAAAAAAAATTTTGGCAACCTCTTGACTATCTATTTCGTACTCTGTTGGTGCCCTCCTTAACCTGACTTCCAGTTCATCTCCAAACCGTAGTTTCCTCGTGTACTCCCAACAGAAACAAAACAAAAGCATGTGGGACAGCTCTAGACTATCTATTTCGTAACTGGTTCGTCCCAACCTCAACTTGAACTCTTAGAAGTGTAATGTATGGTCTTCAGTTTCAAACCCAAGCTACGCAGCCCAAAACCTGCCAAAAGATAACGTAGTAAAATGTCAAAGACAGAAATTGACTGTCTATTTCGTACCTGCTTTTTGCCATCTTCAACTTGAACTCCAGTGCAATTAAAAAGTGTAAATCCTTCTTTGTTAGTGGTTTGCCTAAGCTACGCAGCCCAAAACGTGAAAAACAATGTAATTAAATGTCACAGACATAAATGGACTATATATTTCGCACTTGCTTGTTGCCATCATCAACTTGAGCTCCAGTTGCTTTTAGACGTGTAGTAATTTTGTACTTTTTAGTAGCATGCTTAAGTTATTCGGTACAAAACCTGCCAAAAGAAAACGAAACCAAATGTCCCAGACAAAATTGGAATAACTATTTCGTACAAGTTTGTTACCATCTTCAACTTGAGTTCCAGTTCATCTTAAAATTTGAACTTCGTTCTCATTAGTAGCCTGCCTCAGTTACTCAATGAAATGCGTCGGACAGCTCTAGACTATCCATTTCATACCCGGTTGGTGCTATCCTCAATATGAACTCCATTGCTTCTTAGAAGTGAATTTTGTTGTCTTCATTAGTCTGCTTAGGTAACTCAGTCCAACACTCGCCAAAGAAAACGAAGTAAATGTCCCGGACAGAAATGATTATCTATTTCGTACCTGGTTGGTGCAATCCTCAACGTGAACTCCAGTTCTTCGCATTGTCTACAGTTGTTGCTTAAGTTGCTCAGTCCAAAGAGAGGTCCCAAACTGCACTAGTCTCACAAAAGTGCCAAACACCGCTAGTAACTCGTAAGAGGCGATCTGCGCTGGTGGTTGGGAAAATACCAAACTCCGATGGTGGTCCGAAATGCCAAACTCCGATAATGGTAGGAAATTGCCAAACTCCACTAGTGGCCCGAAATGCCAAACACCGCAATTGCCCCGAAAAAGCCAAACTCCGGTGTGGTCCTGAAATGCCAAACTCCGCTCCTTGCTTTAAAGTACAAAAAAGTGCTAGTAAACTCCACTGGTGGCCCGAACTACCAAACTCTGCCCAACACGAGAAAACATTTTTTGACAAGGCGTACAACCGTTTACGATAGATTGAGCGAAAGTAAGACGAGCTAAAAATGACAACAAAAAGAATTTTAACGGGGCGCGTTACAGTTTACCCCAATAAATTACCAAAGAAGAGGCAGTTATCGAGCAAACAGCGATACACTGAGCGAAAATAATGAAAAGTAAAAATGACACCAAAAAGGTATTTCAACGGGTGCACCACAGTCTGTGCCAATATTATATTAAAATTGCCCAAGAAAAGGCGGTGGTCGAGCACGTAACGATAGATTAGGCGAAAATAGAGCCAGATAAAAATAACACGAGAAAAGATTTTTAACGAGGCGCACTACAGTTTATGCCAATAAACTTCCCAAGAAAAGGCGGAAATGGAGAAAACTTCCAGCGATAGATTAAGCGAAATTAACGCGAAGTAAAATGACACGAAAAAAGGTTTTTTAACAGGGTCCACTATAGTTTACGCCTATAAATTGCCAAAGAAAGGGCGGTGATCGAGCACACAACGATAGACTGATCGAAACTAAAGTAAAGTAAAAATGAAACAAGAAAATATTTTAACAAGGTGCACTACAATTTGGGCGAATAATTTGCCAAATTAATTGAAGTGATCGAGCGCACAACCATAATCCGAAGGAGAATAAGGCGAAGTAAAAATGACAGAAGAAAAGGCTTATGAAGGGGCGCACGACAGCTTACGCCAGTAAATTGCCAAAGATAGGACGATGATCGAGCACAAAACGATAGACTGGGCGAAAACAAGATAAAGTATAAAAGAGACACCAGAAAACCAGAAAAGTATTTTTAAAAACGCAGTGCAACACAGTTTACGCCAATAAATTGCAAAAGATAAGGCGGCTATCAAGCAAACAATGTTAGACTGATCGAAAATAATGCAAATTAGAAAATGACACCAGAAAACCAGAAAGTATTTCAACGCGGAGCAACACCGTTTACGCCAATAAATTGCCCTAAAAAGGCCAGTGATCGAGCACACAACGACAGACTAATCGAAAGTAAGGCAAAGTAAAAATGACACGAGAAGGGACCTTTAAGGGCGCACAACAGTTTATGATAATGATATGCCTAAGAAAGGGGGGTGATCAACACACAATGATAGACTGAGCCAAAAAAAGGAGGGGCATAAATGACACGTGAAAAGATTTTTACGGGCGCACTACAGTTTACGCCAATAAACTTCCCAAGAAACAATTGGTATGGCGGAGTACACAACGAAAGACTGAACAAAAATAGCCCAAAGTACAAATGCAAGACGAATAAATTGTCTTAAAGGGCAGTGGTCGAGCACACAACGATAGACAGAGCGAAGTTAAGATAAAGTGAGATTAGCACGAAAACTTTTTTTAACAGGGCATATTACAGTTTGGCCCGATAAATTGCTTAAGAAAGGGCTGTGATCGAGCACACAATGAAAGACTGAGCGAAAAGAAGGTGAAGTAAAAATGACACAGAAAATATTTTTCACAGGGTGCACAACAGCTCACGCCAATAAAATAATTCCCCAAGAAACAGAGGTATTCAGCACATGACGATAGACTGAGGAAAAATAGATCGAAGCAAAAATGACACGAGAAAACATTTTTAACGAGGCGCACTACACTTGGAAGGATATGATTAAACGAAAATACATAAGGCTAACTAACAATGAGACGAGAACAGATTTGCAATGGGGCGCGCTACAGTTTACGCCAGTAAGTTACCAAAAACAAATACGTTGATCGAGCACACAACGATAGATTGGGCGAAAAAGAGGCAAAAGAGAAAAAAACAACACGAGAAAACATTTTACTTGGGCGCACTCTAGTTTACACCAATAAATTGCCCATGAAAAGGCTGTGATCCAGCTCAAAACGATAGACGGGGCAAAAATGACGTAAAGAAAAATTTACACAAGAAAGATTTTTTAATAGGGCGCACTCAGTTTACGCCAAGAAATTGCCGAAGAAAAGTCTTTCATCGAGCACCACCATAGACTGAGCAAAAATAAGTCAACGTAAAAACAATACGAGAAAATATGTTAAACGGGGCACACTACAGCTTACGCCAATAATTTGCAAGAGAAAGGGCAGTGATCGAGCTCAAAACCATAGACCCAGTGCAAATAACGCGAAGTTAAAATGACACGAGAAAAGAGTTTTAACGGGGTGCACTAGTGTTTACACTAACAATTTACCCAAGAAAGGGCAGCGACCGAGCACACAACGATAGAATCAGCGAATAGAGGGTGAAGAGAAAAAGAGACACGAGAAAAGATTTTTAAAGGGGCGAAAAAACGCCAAAAACAAAAACGATAGATTGAGCGAAAATAAGGCGAAGTAAAATTGGCACGAGAAAAGATTTTTAACGGGGAGCATTACAGTGTACGCGAATAAATGCCGAAGGAAGGTCTGTAATAGAGCACCGACCATAGACTGATCGAAAATGAGTCAAAGTAAAAATGATACGAGAATATATCTTAAATGGGGCGCTTTACAGTTGACACCAAAATATTGCCCAAGTAAGGGCAGTGATCGAGCGCACAACCATAGACTCAGTGAAAATAAGGCGATGTTAAATAGACAAAAGAATGATTTTTCAATGGGCGCACTAAAGCTTACGCTTAAAAATTGTCCAAGAAAGAGGCTGTGCTCTAGCACACAACGATGAACTGGGCGAAAAAAGTAAAAATGAGACGAGAAAAGGTTTTTAACGGGGCGCATTACAGTTTACTCCATTAAATTTACGCAAAAAGGGCGGTGATCGAGCACATAGTGACAGACTGAGAGGAAATAAGGCGAAGTAAAAGTGACACGACAAAAGATTTCTGATAGGGCACACTACAGTTTACGCCAATAATTTGCCCATGAAAGGGCGGTTACGAGCACAAGACGATAGATTGAGGGAAAATAAAGCAAAACAAAAATGACACGAGAAAAGATTTTTAACGGGGCGCACTACAGTTTAGACCAAAAAAATGCCCCAAGAAAGGGCGGTGGTCGAGCTCTCAACGATAGATTGAGCGAAAATAAGGCAAAGCAAAATTGACACGATCATAAATTTTAACAGGTCGCACTACAGTCTACGCCAACAAGTTGCCCAAGAAAGGGCGGCGATCGAGCATATTATGACAAACTGAGCGAAAATAAGGTGAAGTAAAAATGACACGATAAAAGATTTGTGATAGGGCGCACTACAGTTTACGCCAATATATTGCCCATGCAAGAAAGGGCGGTGATCAGCACAAGACGATAGATTGAAGGAAAACAAACCGAAGTAAAAATGACACGAGAAAATATTTTTAACGGGGTGCACTACAGTTTAGGTCAATAAAATGCCCTCGAAAGGGCGGTGATCAAGCTCCCAACGATAGACTGAGCGAAAATATTGCGAAGTAAATATGACACGAGAAAGGAAATTAACTGGACGCTCTACAAATTACGCCAGTAAATTGCCCAAGGGAGGGCGGTGATCGGGCACACAATGATAAAATAAGCAAAAAAAGGCAAAGTAAAAATGCAAGACGAGCAATGATCACTAATAATCAGCAATAAATTGCCCAAGAAACGGCCGTGATTGAGGAAACAACGATAGTCAGTGCGAAAATAAGGCGAAGTAAAATTGAAACGAGAGAAGATTTTTTATGGGTTACATTACAGTGTACGCCAATAAATTACCGAAGGAAGGTCTGTAATAAAACACCGACCATAGATTGAGCGAAAATCAATGAGTCAAAGTAGAAATGATACGAGAAAATATGTTAAATGGGGCGCACTACAGTTAACACCAAAAATTTCCCAAGTAAGGGCAGTGATCGAGCGCACAACCATAGACTCAGTGAAAATAAGGCGATGTTAAATAGACAAAAGAATGATTTTTCAATGGGCGCACTAAAGCTTACGCTTAAAAATTGTCCAAGAAAGAGGCTGTGCTCTAGCACACAACGATGAACTGGGCGAAAAGAATGCAAAGTAAAAATGAGACAAGAACAGGTTTTTAACAGGGCGCATTACAGTTTACTCCATTAAATTTACATAAAAAGGGCGGTGATTGAGCACATAATGACAGACTGAGCGAAAATAAGGCGAAGAAAAAATGACACGACAAAAGATTTTTGATAAGGTGCACTACAGTTTACGCCAATAATTTGCCCAAGAAAGGGCGGTTACGAGCACAAGACGACAGATTAAGAGAAAACAAAGCAAAGCAAAAATCACACGAAAAAAGATTATTAATGGGGTGCACTACAGTTTAGACCAAAAAAAATGCCCCAAGAAAGGGCAGTGGTCGAGCTCCCAACGATAGACTGAGCGAAAAGAAGGCAAAGTAAAAGTGACACGAGAAATGACTTTTAACAGGGCGCACTATAGTTTACGCCAGTAATTTGCGCAAGAAAGGGCTGAGCTCGAGCAAACCACGATAGAATGAGCGGAAAAGGGCGAAGTAAAAATCACATGAGACTGAAAAGATTTTTAACGGGGTGCACTACAGTTTACACCATTAAATTACCCAAGAAAGGGCGGCGGTCGAGCACGCAACGATTAACTGAGCGAAAATAGGGCAAAACAAGAATGATACGAGAATAAGCTTTAACAGGAAGCACTACAGTTTACCCATTAAAACTGCCCAAGAAAGGGCATAGATCGAGTTCATGACCATAGACTGAGCGAAAATACTGCGAAGTAAAAATGACACGTGAAAAGAGTTTAAACTGGGCGCTTTACAAATTACGACAGTAAATTACCAAGAGATAGCAGTGAACGAGTAGCATAAATGACACGATAAAAGATTATGAGCGGGGTGCTCTACAGTTTAGGTCAATAAAATGCCCAGGAAAGGGCAGTCATCGAGCACCCAACGATAGACTGAGCGAAAATAAGGCAAAGCAAAAACGACACAAGAACAAATTAACAAGTCGCACTACAGTTTACGCCAGAAAACATTGCCCAAGAAA
This sequence comes from Umimayanthus nakama, assembly GCA_027574985.1. Taxonomy (NCBI): domain Eukaryota; kingdom Metazoa; phylum Cnidaria; class Anthozoa; order Zoantharia; family Parazoanthidae; genus Umimayanthus; species Umimayanthus nakama. The sequence goes on along the minus strand of JAOBRG010086775.1, from coordinate 10,969 downwards.
GAGCGAAGATCGAGCACACGACGTGAAACTGAGCGAAAGTATTGCAAAGTAAATATGACACGAGTAAAAAAATGTAACTGGACGCTCTACAAATTGCGCCAGTAAATCGCCCAAGAGAGGGCGGTGATCGGGCACACAATGATAAACTAAGCAAAAAAGGCAAAAAAAATGCAAGACGAGCAAAAATTATTGATAGGCCGTACTACAGTTAATAGCAATATATTGCACAAGAAACGGCAGTGATCGAGGCAACAACGATAATCAGAACGAAAATAAGGCTAAGTAAAATCGAGACGAGAAATGACATTTAACGAGTGCACTAGAGTTTACGCCAAAAATTTACCCAGGAAAAGGCAGCGACCGAGCACACAACGATAGACTGACCCAAAATAGAACGAAGAAGAAATGAGTGCTAAGTAACAACGACACCAGAAAAGATTTTCAACGCGGCACCCTACAGTTAACGCCAGTATATTACCGAAAAAAGTGCTTTGATCGAGCACAAACGAAAGACTGTGCGAAAAAAGCAGAAATGGCACGAGAAAAGTTTTTTAACGGGGACCACTCTAGTTACGACATTAAATTGCCGAAGAAAGGTCTGTGGTCAAGCACCGACCATAGACTGAGCAAAAGTGAGCCAAAGTAAAAATGATACGAGAAAACATGGTAAAAGGGGCGCACTACAGTTTACCCCAAAAAATGGCCCAAGTAAGGGCAGTGATCGAACGCACAAACATAGACTTAGTGCAAATACAGCGAAGTTAAAATGGCAAGAGAAAAGTTTTTTGAAATGGGCGCACCACAGTTTACGCCAATTAACTGCCCAAGCAAAGGGCTGCTCTAGCATAAAACGATAGACTAAGCAAAAAGAAGGCGAAGTAAAATGCGACGAGAAAGGATTTTCAACGGGATGCACTACAGCTTACGCAAGTAATGTACCAACGAAAGTGCGTTGATCAAGCACAGAACGATAGGTTGAGCGAAAAAAGGCAAAGTAAAAACATCACCAGAAAAACATTTTTATTGGGGTGCACTTTAGTTTTCGCGAATAAATTGCCCATGAAAACGCTGTGATTGAGCACACAACGATAGACAGAGAAAAATAACGCAGAATAAAAAAGGGCTAGAGAAAGAATTTTAACGGAGCGCACTATAGTTTGCGCCAATAAACTGCTAAAGGAAGGTCTGCAATAGATAACCGCCCTTAGCCTGAGCGAAAATGTGTCAAGTAAACATTAACAGTTTACGCTAGTAGTTTGCTCAAGAAAGGGCGGTAATCAAGGACACAACGATAGATTGAGCCTAAAAAAGGCGAAGTAGAATTGACACAACAAAAAATTCTTAACGGGGCGCATTACAGTTTACGCCTGTAAATAGCTCTCGAAAGGGCGGTGATCGAGCACACAACGATAGAGTGAGCGAAAATAAGGTGAAGTAAAAATGAGACGAGAAAAGAATTTTAACGGGGCGCATTACAGTTTACGCCTGTCAATAGCCTTAGAATGGTTGGTGATCGAACTCACAACGATAGACTGAGCGAAAATAAGGCGAAGTAAAAATGATACGAGAAAGGAGTTTTAACGGGGCGCATTACAGTTTACGCCTGTAAATAGCTCTCGAAAGGGCGGTAATCAAGCACAAAACGATAGACTGAGCGAGTATAAGGTGAAGTAAAATTGATACGAGAAAAGAGTTTTAACGGGGCGCATTACAGTTAACGCCTGTAAATAGCCCTCGAAAAGGCGGTGAACGAGCAACCAACGATAATAACGTGAAGTAAAATTGATACAAGAAAAGAATTTTAACGGGGCGCATAACAGTTTACGCTTCTAAATAGCTCTCGAAAGGGCAGTGATCGAGCACACAACGATAGACTGAGCGAAAATAAGGTGAAGTAAAAATGATACGAGAAAAGAATTTTAAGGGGGCGCATTCAAGCTTACGCCTATAAATAGCCCTAGAGTGGTTGGTGATCGAGCACACAACGGTAGACTGAGCGAGAATAAGGCGAAGCAAAAATGGTACGAGAAAAGAGTTTTAACGGGGCGCCCTACAGTTTACGCCAGTAAATTACCGAAAAAGTGCGTTGATCCAGCACAAAACGATAGACTGTGCGAAAAGAAGCAGAAATGACACGACAAAAGTTTTTAACGGGGACAATTCTAGTTTACGACACTAAATTGCCAAAGAAAAGTCTGTGGTTGAGCACCGACCATAGACTGAGCAAAAATAAGTCAAAGTAAAAATGATACGAGAAAATATGTTAAAAGGGGAGCACTACAGTTTACACCATAAAATGGCCCAAGTAAGGGCAGTGATCAAGCGCACAAACATAGACTTAGTGCAAATAAAGCAAAGTTAAAATGACAAGAGAAAAGATTTTTAAATGGGTGCACTACAGTTTACGCTAATAAATTGCCCAAGAAAAAGGCTGTGCTCTAGCACACAACGATAGACTGAGCTAAAAGAAGGCGAAGTAAAAATGAGACGAGAAAATATGTTACACGGGGTGCACTACAGTTTACACCAAAATTTGCCCAAGTAAGGGCAGTGATCGAGCGCACAATTATAGACTGAGTGCAAGTAAACCGAAGTTAAAATGAAAAAAGAAATGGTTTTTAAATGGGCACACTACAGTTTACGCCAATTAACTGCCCAAGCAAAGGGCTGTTCTCTAACACACAACGATAGACTGAGCGAAAAGAAGGCAAAGTAAAAGTAACACGAGAAATGACTTTTAACAGGGCGCACTATAGTTTACGCCAGTAGTTTGCGCAAGAAAGGGCTGAGCTCGAGCAAACCACGATAGAATGAGCGGAAAAGGGCGAAGTAAAAATAACATGAGAAAAGATTTTTAACGGGGTGCACTACAGTTTACACCAATAAATTGCCCAAGAAAGGCGGCGGTCGAGCACACAACGATTAACTGAGCGAAAGTAGGGCAAAACAAGAACGATACGAGAACAAGCTTTAACAGGACGCACTACAGTTTACCCGTTAAAATTGCCCAAGAAAGGGCATAGATCGAGTTCATGACCATAGACTGAGCGAAAATACTGCGAAGTAAAAATGACACGTAAAAAGAGTTTAAACTGGGCGCTTTACAAATTACGACAGTAAATTACCAAGAGATAGCAGTGAACGAGTACGCAACGATAAACTTTTCAACAGGGCGCACTTCAGTTTACAGCAATAAGTTGTTCAAGAAACGGCGGTATCGAAGAAACAACGATAGTCTGAGCGAAAATAAGGCTAAGTAAAAACGAGACGAGAAATGATTTTTAACGGGTGCATTAGAGTTTGCCGCAATAACTTAAGCAAAAAAGGACAGCGACCAAGCACACAACGACAGACTGCCAAAAATAGGACGAAGAAGAAATGAGTGCGAAAAAAGGCGAAGTAAAAGTGACACAATAAAAGGTTTTTAACGGGTAAACTAGAGTTTACGCCAACATTTTTGCCCAAGAAAGGTCAGCGACTGAGCACACAACGATAGGCTCAGCGCTAGCGAAGACAGTGTGAAGTAAAAATGACACGAGAAAAGACTTTTAACTGGGAGCACTAAAGTTTACGCTAATATTTTGCTCAAGATGGGGTGGTTATTGAGAACACTTGCAACGATAGATTAAGCGAAAATTAGGCTAAGTAACAATGAGAGGAAAAAAGATTTTTCAACGGGAAGCCCTACAGTTTACACAAAAAAGCTTCGTTGATCGAGCGCAAAACGAAAAACTAAGCGAAAAAAAGCGGAAATGGCACGAGAAAAATTTCTTAACGTGGCGCACTCTAGTTTACGCCAATAAATTGCCGACGAAAAGTCTGTGGTCGATTGCCGAAGAAAAGTCTGTGGTCGAGCACCGACCATAGACTGAGCGAAAATGAGTCAAAGGAAGAATGATACGAGAAAATATGTTAAACTGGGCGCACTACAGTTTACACCAAAAAATTGCCCAAGTAAGGGCAGTGATCAAGCGCACAGACATAGACTGAGTGCAAATAAGGCGAAACTAAAATGACAAAAGAAATGATTTTTAAATAGGCGCACCACAACCTAAGCAAATAAACTGCCCAAGCAAAGGGCTGTGCTCTAGCACACAACGATAGACTGAGCGAAAAGAAGGCGAAGTAAAAATGAGACGAGAAAATATGTTACACGGGGTGCACTACAGTTTACGCCAGTAATTTACCAAAGAAAGTGCATTGATCAAGCGCACAACGATAGGTTGAGTGAAAAAAAGGCAAAGTAAAAACAACACGAGAAAACATTTTTACTGGGGCGCACTTTAATTTTCACCAATAAATGCCCATAAAAAGGCTGTGATCGAGCACACAACGAGTGACAGAGAAAAATTAATGCAAAGTAAAGAAGGCACGATAAAAGATTTTTAACGGGGCGCGCAACAGTTTGCGCCAATAAACTGCTGAAGAAAACATTAACAGTTTACGCCAGTAGTTTGCCCAAGAAAGGGCGGTGATGGAGCACACACGATAGACTGAGAAAGATAAGGCGAAGTAGAAAAAAGACGCGAGAAAAGAATTTTAACGGGGCGCATTACAATTTATGCCTGTAAATAGCCCTCGAAAGGGCTGTGATCGATCACACAACAATAGACAGAGAAAAATTAATGCAAAGTAAAAAAAGGCACGATAAAGGATTTTTAACGGGGCGCACAACAGTTTGCGCCAATAAACTGCTGAAGAAAATATTAACAGTTTACGCCAGTAGTTTGCCTAAGAAAGGGCGGTGATGGAGCACATACGATAGACTGAGAAAGATAAGGAGAAGTAAAAATGAAACGAGAAAAGAATTTTAACGGGGCACATTACAGTTTACGCCGTTAAATAGCCCTCGAAAGGGTGGCGATCGAGAACCATCTGGTTTGGTCACGATTGTAAAAAAGATTTTGACCTCCTGACTGATCTTAGCATGGTAGCGTCGGATACTAATTTGAATACAATACTTTGTTACTTTCTGAATATATTCAGGTTTTTGGAACCCCGCATACAGCACAGATCATTCAAACCATTTTTCACAAACTGATAAACTCATTGCAGGTTAATATCGTAGCGGTTAGGCTGGTTAACTTTTCCGCTCGATCTAAAGCAAGCCTTCAACATAATTTGTTGTAGTTCTTTTATAGTATATTTTTAAAAATTCTTATTGATACAGCAGTGCTTCAAAATTTGTTCGCCGAAGTCGGGAATTTTTGTCCAGAATTGGCCAAACTCTTTCCAAATTTGGTTGTATGTCAAGGAAGAAGAAAATTTTGCGGAAATGCACTTAAGCGGTTTTATTGAGTTTTGGACAACTTACAAAAAATTTAAAGTAAATTCCCTCAAAAACGTTTGTAAAAAATTTAAGTAAAAACCTCTTAAATTCCATTTTTTAAGTATTTCGCTTGCACATTCGTTTTCTTTCAGTACGAACCGAGCCCGCTGGGTTGTTTCAGATCTTTTCGTTTTCTGGCGGTCGCACTATGTACAAAAAAACGTACGATACCTACAACATTAGCCTTTCGTCCCAACAAATTCATTTTGGCATTTTTCTTTTTTTTCCCTGTAGCATCCGTCAAACGTAACAGTTTACGCCGTTAAATAGCCCTCGAAAGGGTGGCGATCGAGAACCATCTGGTTTGGTCACGATTGTAAAAAAGATTTTGACCTCCTGACTGATCTTAGCATGGTAGCGTCGGATACTAATTTGAATACAATACTTTGTTACTTTCTGAATATATTCAGGTTTTTGGAACCCCGCATACAGCACAGATCATTCAAACCATTTTTCACAAACTGATAAACTCATTGCAGGTTAATATCGTAGCGGTTAGGCTGGTTAACTTTTCCGCTCGATCTAAAGCAAGCCTTCAACATAATTTGTTGTAGTTCTTTTATAGTATATTTTTAAAAATTCTTATTGATACAGCAGTGCTTCAAAATTTGTTCGCCGAAGTCGGGAATTTTTGTCCAGAATTGGCCAAACTCTTTCCAAATTTGGTTGTATGTCAAGGAAGAAGAAAATTTTGCGGAAATGCACTTAAGCGGTTTTATTGAGTTTTGGACAACTTACAAAAAATTTAAAGTAAATTCCCTCAAAAACGTTTGTAAAAAATTTAAGTAAAAACCTCTTAAATTCCATTTTTTAAGTATTTCGCTTGCACATTCGTTTTCTTTCAGTACGAACCGAGCCCGCTGGGTTGTTTCAGATCTTTTCGTTTTCTGGCGGTCGCACTATGTACAAAAAAACGTACGATACCTACAACATTAGCCTTTCGTCCCAACAAATTCATTTTGGCATTTTTCTTTTTTTTCCCTGTAGCATCCGTCAAACGGCAAAAATAAATTCCCGTCAGAGTTTTTAGATTACAGAGTCCGCAAAAACTCGTTCCGCCAACATTTACATAAATAAGGTATTTTCAACACAGTATTTTATAAATAAATATGAATAGCGATACTGCCTTGAGGCGCAGGCAACAGCAAATTAGAACAGCATCAACATGTGCTAAATATGCTTAATTGGTACTGCGCACGGGATGTAATGGCGGGCTGTAGAGTTCAAGGTATACATTTAATTGAAGAACAAAGTGACGGTTCTTAAACAACAACAAAAACCTCCTTCCTGAACAGAATTTTTAAAATTGAAACAAAAAAGACGCTGACCATTCAGTTTTACACTTTATCACGTCCTAACTTTGCGGGATCAATTTGTTCAGTTAGACTAAAATTGAAATGCTTCTTACCAACTGAATGTCTCAGACAACTATTTATTGAACCAACACATTTTCATTCCTTTTGTTTAAATCTGACTGAAAATGTGAAGTTTTACCGGAACAAGATATTTTGAAAATTGTAAATCATTTTAAAATGCCCGTTTGCGAAACACGATCTTCAAAAACTTGCAACAGGTTACCACTGGAGACCATGACTTGAAATTGTGTCCATGCATTATCGACAACCACAAAACAAACTTTTAAATGTCAAAAAGCAGGCCGTTGTGTAAAACCTGTAAATAGTTACAACAGAGCGGAAGAAAGTCGCAGAAAAAAAAGGTATTTCAGCTTTCATATGCATCGTTGAAGGTACAAATTTCGTAAACAAACACAATTGATATCTAAAAGTTAGTTTCAAAAAAATCTTTTGGAAGAAGAGGATTTTTTATCAGCAGAAAAGTAACATGTTTTCAAGTTTTATCTCAGCTCTTCAATGACAAGTTAATATAATTATGACTCCTGTTTTTGGCTACCGCACCAAAGTTTTAAAGATATATTCAAAGCTTGGACGTTCAACTTTGTCAACTAGCAAGTATAAAAATCCGAAAACAATATGCTTGCGTTTTTTCACTCTGACTAATATTAGAACCAGATCATATAAAAAGAACGGTTGAAATGTTTCTTTATCAAATTAAAACCCGTAGAGCTGTTTCAATAATTCAGTTTAGAAAGCGAACTGAATGAATCTCTCACCTGTTGGAAATAACTTCTCGCTCCCGGGTCTTGATCTCATTCTTTTGAGCCGGCTTCTCTTGTTCCTGCAGAAAATAAGTTGTGCTAAATTAATATCTGTGTGTATGTGCTTGAGGAAATCAAAATGTTATTAAAATTAAGAAAATCAATAACAGAACGTTTTTTTTAACCAATCTGGCTTTTCTTGATTTCAGTAGACAAGTAACCACGTGGGATTTGTTGTTAGATCTCGTCAAAAAGATTTCGAATGATTTTATTTGGAAACATTTATCAGTTAAACAAATACCAAGTGATTCAGTAAAACCAGTGTGCTGTCTTAAACGAAACTTTCACAGTGATTTTTCTTACCCGCTAGTCAATCTTGCTTATAATCTGGTGTGCTTCCTTTGTTCCTACAGGAAAAATGAAACATGGTTTTGATGAGTTTATCTTTGAGAACAATTCAAAGGTAATTTATAGAAATCTAAATTTTGTGCAAAACCTAAAAAAATATCTCCGTTTGAAAGTAGTGAATTTTTTGCCGCGGCCTCTATCAGAGCAGCAAACACCATCTTCGGATGAAAAATCATCTATGAAAATTCCGTCTTTTTTAATAAAAAGCTCTCCATTCAATTCACTTGATTTCAGGGGAAATAGAGTCAGTAAATGAATTCTAAATCTGAATGTAAGTGAGTACGGTACTAGTATTCTGCTATTTTCCTTTAATACCTGCGGCAAGTTCTTTCTCCTATCCCGCTATTAGTCGAATCTGCTGCGTTCTGTTCTGTTCCCTGTAGACACAAAAATATCGTGATTAATAAACCTGCATTTAATCGATGCCCAAAATAATTGATGGAAGTTTTAAACCAAAACTTATTTTTATCACTACCAAAAAATTTCTGAACTGGCTTTGCCCGGCTTCGAAAGAGCTGCAAGCACCGTGGTCATTTGTCGACATCAACAAAAATCACCTTTTTCTTCTGAAACTGAAGTTCTAGAAATACAATTAATATGTTTATATCAAACTGTTTTCCGATAAGTTTTGACTCAGTTTTGTGCATTTGATGCCTGAACATTATTCATTCAAGTTTGTTCAGATAAAGATAACTTTTCCTAATTTTAGTGAGCCATGATTCGGAATCAATAATAATTTATCCAGCAGTCTCGTCGCCAAACTCCAGTGACATGAATGAATTAAATACGAGCCAAAATGAAAAGAAAAGAAAGATTATTACTGTTGACTAAAGAAACGAAGACTGAATTGATATAACAAAACAATAAGTATTTTTGATCAAAACTTCTCCAGCACCGACGCCGGAACTCGCCTCATACGCCAGCACTGGCAGCAATCTTATCGCGGTTAGCGAAATCGAAGGAATTACCAGAAACAACTACCTTAGTTTTAAAAATTCAATCCATGAACGACAATATTTCAACTAAGACTTTTCTGAGTAGATTTACCTTCCAGGCCGGGGATGTTGAGACAGCTTTAAAATAAAATTTCCGCACTATGCTTACTGTAAGTTTTGAAGACCAGAAATTTCACAACCGCTCCACAGTAAAACTTTTCACAACTGATTGACAGTTCTGATTTAGCGGGAAGTTTCTTTTCCTCTGATTGGCTGACTACTGTTTCAACCTCCAATCACCGCGCACAGAAACATAATGGCAACAGGTGAACGTGTGCAAATACTTTCAAGGACAGGGTGGATGACACGTTTATTTTATCAAACCTCAAGGATTGAGTCGATCGGTAGGAAAACGAAACAGATAAACTTAGCTTGGATGGATAAGCTAAGCTTAGTAATTTTAGCAGTCATTAAACTCAAGTTTACTGCGGGATCCCATCAGAGCAGAGCAACAACTGCCTCCCCCCCCTCTCCACCTCACAGCTCGCCCCCCCCCCCATTCAGTTGGGGACCTGGGTACGGATCGTACAGATTGGAACGCTGAGCATGGGAACAAACCAAATCTTTAATCCAAGATGGCGGCCGAACTTAGTTTGTCTTGGAAAAAAATCCCATAACTTTCGTGTTTTTGTTTTGAGGTGAGAGGAAATTTATCATCCAATTGTCCAGCAATAAAGAACGCTTGATCGTGGAACCACAAATGGGGAGATCTGAACTAATCCAAGTTGACTACAAAAAAGAAAAAATGGTTTGATGTATGGACGATTGACCGGAGGTTGATTCATTTGAACCCCATTGACGCTCACGCTGACTGGAATTTTCCTACATTCAACCGCTTTGTGTCATCCACCGAAGAAAGAGTTATAAACACTGCCAGTGCGACCGCAACAAGCACAACTATATACTATGTTTGTACTGCTGTTGGACACACACAATCAGCTGGCCAAGAGCATCGACCGAGCAGCTCATTGATTGTTCTGTTTTAAACGAGCTTTATAGTAATGCAATATGCCGACGATAAGCAACCATTGTCCAGATAGGTAAGTGTTTGATTGTATAAGAAGCAGATCGTAGCCGTGGATAAATGTTGTGTTTGTTTACACTATTGCCTCATTAGCATCATCAAACTTCAAGGTTCAAACACAATGTATCTTCATGAGTTTTTCGCAAAAGCATACTATTTGCTTGTATAAATGCCCAACCTCGATATAAGCACTTTCTTTTTTTTAGCGTGTAAGTCAATTTAAGGCATGAGGATCCCTCCCCCCTCCCCTTCTCCCCCAGGCAAACCTCGGGCATTCTTTTTGTTAAATGATGTTCCCCAGAGGCCAGGCATTCAGTAGCTAATAATGTCCCAGCCCCCTAGCATTTGAAACCAACAAAAACCTTCCTTTATGACATCCTTTCATTAACAAGTCAAGGGTTTCAAACACTGTCATTTTGATTTGTCGGTGCACAACTATAAAAGCTTGTACGACTTTCCTGACAGGTGCTGTCTTGCCACATCAACAATTTTTCTGTTCATGCCATTGAAGCCATCACAACAGAATTAAATTTACTTTGATTAAAACTCTGCAGGAATAGTACTTTGCCCTCTTTTGTTACAGTGTACTGTTTTCATTAGTTAATCCAAGGAAAAAGACTGCAGTCTGAGAATATTAAACTGAACAATAGTCACACAAACAAAAACAAAAAAAACAGTAACTGAAAATATGTTCTGAGACTAAACAAACCTTTAGATATATATTTGCATTAAAATATTTGTATTTCTGTCAGTTTTATCAAAGACAACCACAACTTTTTACTGAACAAACAAGTAAACACAAACTGATGTTCAGTCAACCTAACTTGTAATGAGAGAGATGTCAACCCCCAAAGTTCAACATACAGAAATTTTGGGGAAGCTTGAACTTTTATTATGTTGACTGTTAAAGTGTTCACACCATATCTCTTATGTTTCCTATATTACTGTAATGCAGAAGATTTTTGTAAAATGCGGAGTGTAAGTCTCCTGCAAAATGCAAGAGTTTTTTTTTTTTTTTTTTTTTAATTACAAACAAATAAGTTTATTTACATGTGTTACAAGTGTTACGGGGAAAAAAATTATTACAAAACCTTGGA
>JAOBRG010086664.1:0-20456 GCA_027574985.1 Umimayanthus nakama | reverse complement strand
CCCCCCGGCTGTTTGCTGCCCCCCCCCCCCCCCCCCCCACCTGTATTCAGGTTTGCACCAAATTTCTCAGGCAGAGCCTTTGGAGTTGAATGTGAACATGTTTACACTTTCCCTGGATTTCATTTATAGAGATCTTTCCCGTAATCCTTTTGTGTGTGGTTGTGAGATGATAGACGCCTTCAGTGATCTCAGTGGAATAGAAGTTACAATATATGGAACTTGTCAAAATAAAACGGAAGGAAGTGAGGAACAGTTGTCGTCGTATGTGAACAGACCCCAGTGCCGTAAGTATATATGGCGCTCTATTGCCCAATTGATCGGTACTAACAAAAAAAATGATCATTTATACGCACGGCGTGCCTTTCCTGCAATATTCGGGCAGAATTAAAAAAAAAACTTGACTTTCACAAAACTCTTTGACTAGAGGAAGGAAACAGGCTCCAAAATGTTTGATTAGGTGGTTTTGCTGAGAGGTCTGCTTTGCAACATGGAAACGAGGCTGTATTGTTGATCTTACAAAAAATCATTAATCATACTGCACAAAAACCGGTCTGTTAAACCTGCACAGCTTGTTTATGAAAAGTTTTTTATGTTTAATTTGTGTTTTTTAACTCAGCTGTTTCCATGACAACCTGTTTCTGAGTAACATATCACCAAAACGTTTCTTGAAATTGTCCTAAAACGTTTTTAAAATTTAAAGTTCTTGAACTTTTCTGCAAAACTGTAGGTTTCACTAATTAAAGCTCATTTCAACCACCTGTTGTTGGTTTTGAGTCAAATAATCTTTCTCTGATCTGATAATTAATCCAAAATGGCTGGTCTGATTTTGTCTGAAGTATGTTTGTATATATGAAGCGCGTCAACAGGAAAAGGGTCTCCTGAAGCATGTCAAAGAGACTAAAAATTACTCGTTGATTTTGTCCAAGTTTCACGCTATTTATAGGTGCTAGTTCAATAATCTTTACACCACATGCAAACTGGATATTGAATTTCCGGCAATCTGAACTGCTCTCTTCTCACTGTATAAATCCTATATATTGGAATTTGTCAAAATTTGGAAAAAGGCAATTTTATCAAGGAAAAATTTCACATTAAGGCCCAAAACCACAGTCCATAGAAAGCGAAGTTCGAGATATAACTATCCAGTGTCTGGTATTTAATAAAACAATTATTCCACTCACGCTTGTTAGATATGATCTTATGGTAGCCAATTCGATGCTACGCACCTCGTCCGCTATCCAAATGCTCATAGCTAACGTGCGTTTGTGGGTTAAATGTTGAATATATTTGAGGAGGGTTCAATTAAAATCGGACCTTTAGAGGTTTGAAGCTACAATGGTGTCTAAGTTGGAAATCAGATGCAAGTGGTTGCTGAGTGAACTTTGTATGTCTCTCGGAATTTTTTTTATGTGCTAGTACATTTGTTTATGACACAATTCTAAAAATTTGCATTTGCAGTTTGTCATGCATTTGTTTTGCATTTTCGGCTTAACCCTATCTTACACGGGCTGTTTTGGGCTGGCTGGTCACGGGGGGGATGGAATCCACCACCCCTTTATAACTTTAGTTCTATTTGACAGATTTGAACTAAATTTGGTACAGTAATAGATAATCGCAAGACAATTTAATTAGTTTACTTTAATTGACATATGACGTCACCATGACGTCATCATAAGGTAAAAATGTTGAAATTGACCAGTATTTTTAAAAATTTAATACAAAGTGAACGGGAACTTTTACTGGCTGAAACTTATCATCAAAACTAATATATAAGTCGGTAATAATATAGATCACTGTGTAACAACATATTCTTTAACGTTTTGGACACAAATTTGGCAATTCTTTTTGTACAACATGTTGACTTTACAAGAACAACATTGTTCTCTTCCTTGGGTAATAAGGTGCTTCCTATTTACAAATATGCCTTTTGTTTATACATTCAATGTCACTAAGAGCACTAGTGCTTATCAGTTTGTTGCATGAACAGTTCATTTGTTCATGAAAATAAGTAAATACTAAGAAATCTTGTTCTTCGGCCAAAAATTGCGCAATACCTATGACGTCATCGATTTTGATTATATTTTATGATATCGATTAAAATTGCGAAAATATATGTTTGTGACTGTCAATGTTCATTTTATATTCAGATCTGATGAAAAATCGACTGTAAACGAAAATAACATAATTTTTGATAAAATTTCATAAAAGCACCCTTTCAATAATCCGTTGCCATGGAAACGAATCACCCTATACCCCTCAAATTTTGATAAAAATGTAATATGCGATAAATTTTAGGAAAAGTCACCAAACATCAGCACTATAGTTTAAATAGCTGAATAGCTATTTAAAACTAAAGTCAAAAGTGGTGGAATCCATCCCCCCCCCGTGTAAGATAGGGTTAACCCTAGAAGGCATAAGGACGGGGGGTCAAATTGCCCCCCCCCTCGATTTTTTGGCTTTAAATTTTCATTTTTTGACCGATTTCCAAAAGCTTTGGCACAACTGTTCTTCGTTAGTGAAAACATCTTTTGACCCTAATTAGGTGACGTCACGACTGATGACGTCATCATAATAAGTCACGCAACCCGTATGTTGCATACAAAATCGGAATTTTTAGCCAAAAATACGACTATATTTGCCTAATTACTGCCAAATTCATTTTATTTCTTATAATTTTGTATATTTCAATCGCTAAACCATGTTTTCTCACCATTTTCAGTGTTCAATTCGAAAATCTGAAATTTCGAAAATCCAAGATGGCGGCCACAGTGACGTCATTTATTTTAATTTGGTTGCTATGGAAACCAATTAAGCACCAAGTGGTTTCGATTAGTTGAAACTATAATAAAAGTTCTCTGTATACACCAAATATCAAGTCAATCGGATGAAAGGTGTCAAAAGTCGAGGGGGGGGGGTCAGATTGACTCCCCCTTATGCCTTCGTGTAACTATTTTTACCTTATGCCTTCTAGGGTTAACACAGAACTGTATGAAATTTTGCAGCTTTCAGAAAAAAGACTCAAATCCTCAATCTTTGAGTCGGAAGTTTTCATAGTTCAGCAAATTCCAACGCAAACTGAATATCATTACCAAGGATGTAGCAAGATATATCTAATTCGACAAATCACTGAATTCGAATCACTATCATTGTAGGAAGGTCAGCAACATTTCGGCGAAACATTCGCAAATAGTTTTCTTGTAGCATGTATTCAAACTTTGTAAACAACAGCAATCAATGCACATTAGTTTTAATTTTGATCTACAATATGTTTTTTAACAGTAACACAGTCAAAAACCTTAACACACGGGCGACCACGCTTTTTACTGTAATACGTTAAACTAAGGGGAGAGAGTACCCAAAAATTATCAAATTAGCCATCTTGACCGCCGCCCAACTGCAGCAAATTTTACTGAAATTAGTAAAAATGTTTGCCTGCAGACTCAAATAGGAATGAAATTGAGAACAGAGTCTAAAAAAAGAAATTTTTACAGTTTTCAATTTTGAACTTTAACTTGCTTAATTAATTAGTTACTCGTAAATTGTAATTTATGACGTCAACTAAGAAACGTTAAAAGATGCGCTCTTTTACAGGCTACAGGTATTGAAAGTTTCATTTTGATTGCTTGAAAGCTTCATATTTTTGGTTGGAAAAAGCTATGGCGAGCCACTCTGCCCCCTTTCCCCCCTTGGATGTTCGATGATTAAATATAATTGGAGCTCACTTAAGATAACCAAAAGGGCTAGCTGAAAACAGGTGGCCTAATAAACCAAAACACAAAAACAGTGCGATCAGATTGAACGGGAGTTGAAATGTTTATCACATTCACTGTTTATTTCCAGCACGTTTCAGCAACTACACTCTTGTTGACGCTGATGTCACGTGGATGCAAGCCCGTAGAGCGTGTCTTGACAAAGGCGCACACCTAGTTACCATGGAAACCACCGCCGAGACTAACACAGTGAAGAAAGCAATCGAAGAAAAGGTGGGAAGTGATACAAATAACCACCACTACTATATTGGTCTTCGCCGAGAAGGTGGCACGTGGTTGTGGACCGAGGAGGAAGAAGGTGTGCCTCCAGCAACAGTGGCTGTGAATGATCCACGCTGGCAAAGCCATGAACCTAGTAAGCATAATGGCGAGGATTGTGGTGAGGTTCAGTCGAATCATCGAAGGGAAAAAGGTCGTTACAATAACGTGATATGCAACGGAAAACCATCTAGGTCGTATCCACGAGGGTACATCTGCGAGTTGGAGCACTATTAAAGCTTCACTTTCAAACACTAATCGATGTTATTCGGGTTGTATCCAACTGAATAAAGTTTAAACAGCAAACCTAAAAGTTGTTTTCTGCTCTTTTAACTCGCTGTTGCTTCTTCGTTTTGTGAAACACTCGTGAATCTTTTATTTGGTGGTGTTACAGTAGACATGTAGCCTTCTTCGTTTTGATTAAAAAAATCACTTTGTCATAACATAATTACAGGGAGTTCTGTCCATATTATGAGGAAAGGTCAATCCTCCTGTTTAACATTCAATCACTTTAATTACAGGCGTGCATCTTGTCTTGAACCTACAAAGATTCGAAGTAAACTTTGCAAAAAGTATCTCTTTTGTTGCCAAAAACAAATCTCCCCCTAGCTTACCCAAGTAATTCAAAAGCTGTCAAAACGCCAGGTGTACATTTTTGACCTATCATAGTGTAGAACAGTGGTCACTAGTTGGCAGAACTTACTATAGCAGCTCAATTAATATCTGCTGTAGTTTAGAGAGACATCACCAGCAAAGAGGGTGAACTGTAAATTCTAGGTTGTGCACGTGGTACCATTGAAAAATAAAGTTACCTTCTCACCACGCTGCAGCATTGGGTACAAGGCTGAAGTACTCTTTAACCCTAACGGCATATAAGGGGGGGGGGGTCAATCTGACCCCCCAACCCCTCAATTTTTTTGGCTTAAAATTACTTTGACCCTAATTAGATGGCGTCACAACTGATGACGTTGTTATGATAAGTCACGCAACCCGTATGTTGCCTAAAAATTGGACTTTTTCGCTACAAATGTGAATATTATTGCCAAAATACTGTTATTTTTGGTTTGTTTTCTTATTTTGTATATTCATATTGCTAAACCATGTTTTTATACCATTTTCAATGTTCAATTCGAAAATCTGAAATTTCGAAAATCCAAGATGGTGGCCGCGATGACGTCATTTGTTTAATTTGGTTGCCATGGAAACCAATTAAACACCACGTGGTTTCGATTAATTGAAACTACAATAAAAGGTTTTTGTATATACCATATATCAAGTCAATCGGATGAAAGGTGTCAAAAGTCGAGGGGGGGGTCACATTGACCTGCCCCCCTTATGCCTCCGTGCAACTATTTTTTATCTTATGCCTTCTAGGGTTAAATTAAACATATTTTTAAAAGCATTTTACACTTGTTTGACTCAAAGAACAACGGGTTAAGCCAAAAAACTGATTTTCAAATCATTCTCGACTTAGTACACTGAGCCACAAGACTCGAAACTAGTCTGCTTACCTATCAGTCATAAAACACTTGAACCAATTTTGAATTACACTCAGCAAGTTTGTAGTACACACAACTGATAATATTTAGTTAGTACAAGACAAAATATGATATCCCCTTCTGGGCAGCAAAAGAAATTTTATTTGCGCCCCCTACGAGATACACACAGAAACTTGAGAGTTCCTTCTTCCTGTTGCTCTCTGTGAGCGTATCCCTTGCTATACGTTTCAATTTTACTAAGTTGATAATGTAACAAAGGTATATTGACTATTTTCTGCTCGAGATTTTTTATGCCGTCGACCTATAACAGTAAAACTGTTATTATTAAGGTTAAAATTTTTATTGGGTTGTATCTAATCATAAACTAATTAGTTTGGTGTACTTTATTTGGCATTTGACGTCATAATGACGTCATATATGGATACATTTTGGGTTTTACGAGCTCTTGTTAGTTAAAAGTAGACAACTACAACAACAACAACAACTTATTGCGCTCTTTTTAGACTATTTACATCAGAGAATATTTAAGCAAAGTTTATAAGTTGGAAGGAGCACAAGCCACTCGAAAATAGTGGGAACTAGTCGCGTCAAGTGACTTTGGTCAAGCGAGAAACGTTTGGAGTTTGAAATGGTTGTTGTAGAAGAATACATCAATTATAATTTACAAATAACACAAACAAATGGTTAAACAAAAAAGTATAAAGCTGTAAAGCATGAAACACGAAACATGAAAGGGGAACTATAAGGCAAATTTTCGAAGACGAGGACAAAAACATCAAAAGAAGCCGGTGTCGGACAGACTAAATATAAAAATAGCTTTCAAGAATGGAATCTGTTAAAAGTCTTTTAAAGGAATTGCGGGACTTAGATTTAAAATCATCTTTAATTGAATTCCAGATTTTAACACCAAGAAAACGAATGTTGAATTTTCCGTAATTGGTTCTTATTTATGGAAGATAGTATGACCTCTTGCTGGCAAGTCGAGTATTATATTGATGTAATCTGTCTACAGACGTAAAGAAGGATTTGAAAACTGGTGGTAGAAGCTTTGCATGAAAGTCGTACATAAAGAGAGCATTATTTAAAACAACTAGATCTAAAATCTTAAGTACTTTCAAACCAAAAAAACAGTTGAGAAGAATAAGCCCTGAAGTCAGAGAAAGTGATTACTTTTTCTGCTTTTTTCTGGAGATTTATGAGAGGCTTTAGAGTTGTTGTGTAGGTATTACCCCAGGCTACAATTGCATAATTTAGAAAAGGATAAATCAGTGTGTAATACAACATAATGAGAGTTGAAACATTGACATAGTGTCTGACTTTTGACAAAATGTCTACAGAACGTTTAGTTTTCTTTGAAATGTGTACTATTTGCTCCTTCCAACTTAGGTGAGCACCAATGAGAATTCCAAGGTACTCAATACTATTTTCTTTTTTAATAATTTCATTGTTTATAACTAATCTAACAGAATAGCTGATGGCCTTTTGGGCTGGGTGAAAAAGTACAAAACTGGTTTTATCGATGTTGAGGGAAAGCTAGCAGAAACGTTTAGAGACGTTTTACTCCCCTTTTTAAGGAAGCTAGAGGACATTTTAAACCCTTCTAAATCTTCAGACTGTTCTCATAAAAAAAACGTTTGATGAATTTCTGTTTATTATTACCTGGTGGTATTACGAAATATGTTAAAATAAGCGCTCTCAAGTTTGCCAACGCTAAGTGTGATTATTGCATTAGCCCTAGAAGCCTCGCAGAAAAGGCGGTTTAACAAAGCCTTGAGGGAGGTATTTCGGACCCCCTTCTAATTTTGACACACACAGCAGTTTTCCAAAAAGTAAATCAATGACAGGTTTTTCAAGCTGTTTTGGGTAGCAAGAGTTAAAGAGTAGAAAGAGTAAAAATAGTAGAAAGCACTATGAACTCAAAAGCCATGAAAATCTTGTGAAAATTTTTGTGGGTTACTCATGGCTTTTTCACGGTTCTTTCATTGGTATGCCGTAACCCAAATAATTTTCATGGTTATGGAAAATCAATGAAAATACCATGAAAATCCCCCTGAAAACCACACTTTTCACAACCCATGAAAAATCTTAAAGTTTATCGAAACCCATGAATACACCATTAAAATTTGCCCAATGGTTATGATACCTTTTAATGACTTTTTTAGGATGGTCAAAATCTCATTAATTTGGCTATCTGGATTCATGGTGCAATTTAATGGGTTTTTCAGTGCTTCATTGGAATTCATGGCTCATGGAAAGTCCATGATTATTCCCTTAAAGGTGTGGTTTTAAGAACCCATGAAAATGTTTCCATCCATTTCTATGGATTTTTCATGGAGTTTAAAGGACCCATGAAACTGAACTCTCTCAAACCGAGAATTTTTACTGGTTCCATCAACTCTCAGTGTAAAATGCGGCAACGGTAAAAACTAAAAAGACTCAGACAGTGACATGGAATCGTTGATTCTTATGATTATCCAAAGTAAACCTTGAGGGCGACGGAAAATAGGGTGTTTTATAAAACTCAACTAACGTGACTTGACTGAACTCAATGACACGAGTGCTTCTAATGTGGTCGGCATAAAAACGTATGTTTGTACGCTTTGCTGAGTGTTCTCGGTTAAGTTATAAATTAAAAGCTTTTTTAAACAAGTTAAACCCACTAGACTCCCACGGGTTTTTTGCCGAAGACCAACGCATTTACCCACGGACTCACAAAATATATATCTGGCTTCCCACGAAAATCTCCGTGGTCAAAAATCTGAGATCGCGGATTCAACGGAATTTCGGCAAAGATCGCGGAATCTCGGCAGAGATCTCGGCCGTCGCAAGGCATTTTTTCCCAAGGGCACAGTTGAGGGTAAGAATTAAGACCTTTTACAGTCTGAAGGTACGATGTAGACCTTGCATAACTGCTTCACCATTAATGTACACAAAGAGAAAGAGCATTTCAATTATGTACAGACTATATGCAAATAACTACTCAAAACAGTCTACAGTATGTTACCAGCAATTTCAGCTAATTCCTTTAATTTGGACTGGCCATTCCCAGCTATACGGCTTCCGAGTAGTGGTCTAAGCAGATAGAACTCCTCACTGTACTGTCAAAAACATCATGGGGAGGGAGTGGGAGGGGGTGGGGGTCATTATGCTTATAGTGGTCAAAATTATGTAATGGTAATTTCATGGCACATGAAATATATACCATGCATGCTGTCAAGTTTTGCCTTTCATAGATAAAGAAATCTTTAGTTCCAAAATGACGAGAAGTCTCATGACCCATTAAAATTAACAAGTTAAACTTTCAATGGCAATTTCATGGCTTTGTTTAAACTTTCATGACCCATGAAATAATAGCCAACGTACTCATACTTCTTTTTTCACCATATCGTTCATAAAATTTTTAACTTTGGAAAAGTTTGGAATTTCATGACCCATGAAAATATTTTTTTTATGGTTTTAAAGACTTTTCATGGCCCACGAAATAATGCCCAACTTGTACTTAGTTTTTGTATGGGCCATGAAATCTTCCATTCTGAAATATATTTGAATTCATTGACCCATTAAAAACCATTTTCAGGGCTTCGTAAACTTTTCAAGGCCCATGAAAATTGACTTGTCAGAAATTCATGGCCCATTAAAAAATATTTTCATGGTTTTGTAAATTTTTCATGGCACATGAAATAATGCCTACCTTATACTTAGTTTTTTCATGGGCCATGAAACCTTCCATTCTGAAATATTTTTGAATGTCATGACCCATGAAAAACTTTTTTCATGACTTTGTAAAATTTTCAGGGCCCATCAAAGTTGATTTGTCAGAAATTCATGGAATTTCATTGGTTTCGTTGAAACCATTAAAATTTAAATCCCTGTTTTCATGGCCATTAAAAGTGTTTTCATGGGGTTTTCACAATAGTTTCATGGGATTTTCATAAAAAAGGATATTCATAGTGAAGAGTAGAAAGAGTAGAAAGAGTAGAAAGTGTAGAAAAGTAGAAAGAGTAGAAAGAGTAGAAAGAGTAGAAAGATTAGAAAGACTAGAAAAAAATAGAAAGAATAGAAAGAGTAAAAAGAGTAGAAAGAGTAGAAAGAATAGAAAGAGTAGAAAGAGCACGGAAAGAGTATAAAGAGTAGAATAGGTAGAAAGAGTAAAAAGAGTAGAAAGAGGAAGAAGAGTAGAAAGATTAAAAAGATTATCCCGTAGAACTGATCAAACTACTGAAAACAACTTACAAGAAATGGCAGCCTATCTGTTTTCGCAAAAGCGAAGATGCAAAGAGCATTGAATAAGAACTAAAAGAAGAACTGTTACAGTCACCAACGAATCAGAATTTAAAACTACCCAACATGAAAAGCTTTTGCGACTCATTTACCTGACAGTTATTTATCTAGTTTTTCTGACTTTACCAATGGCTTCTCCACTCTAGAATGAGAAAGTATGACACGCCTTCTCATGTCCGAGACAGAAAGAATAAAAAAGCGGTTTTCACTGTAGCACAGAAGAAGTTTCTGTTGAACCTTCAAACACAGAAGACAACCCAAGAGACAATAATTGTAGAAAGCTTTTTGTCATCATCCCGGCTCCAAGTACGACAAACTTCACTCCTGTATGAGAGAGTCTATACGAGAGAGAGACTTTATTACCATACGTATGTGTCAAAGAAAATATTTTCAAGATGTTGGATATGCAACATTTTTTAGGTAAACGTTACTAAAAATAACTGTTTAGCTAATCGAGCTGAGTAACTGCATGAAAGTAATGTTTAAAATTAGTAAATAGGGCTATGTAATAAAAGCTAGAGCAATCTAGGAAAAAATAAATTGATAATTAACAAGAAGTGTCGCTCACGAAAAAGTTTATGACACAATTTAAAGAAAAGTAAAAAAAAATTGATTCTTTAACTAGTGTAGCAGCAACTCATAAAAGCCAAATGCCGAAGCTGGAAGACGAAAGAAAAGAGGTACTATGTATAGATTTGGTGGGGACGCGTTGAATCAAGTGATGAAGTTGCGGGAACAATCATTAACAATGGATGGAAAAAAGGAAGAGGAAAGTTATTCGAACGATAAAAAGAAATAAACTCTGCGTTTCAATGGTCATAAAAATGAAGACGATAAATCGTCGCTGCAAGTTTTGGTATTGTTGTTTTTACTATTAAACAAATCCTAGCAAACCTTAGTACACTGTCACAGTTTGATTCAGTTGGCTAATTTATAAGAACCGTCTTGAACTGTATGATCAGTATACATGTGCTAGATTCTAACAAGGACTTAAAAGTTACTTTAAGTCTGTACCTTAATTCGTTGTATATAAGATAACTTTTTTATGTATTAAACATTTTTTATTGTCAAAAGGTGTGTAAATAAAAGTTAATTTATTTGTAAACAGATTTTACTTTTACTGATGTAAGAAATTTTATCTCTTTTTATAATTTGTTATCAGCATCAAATTTAAACAGACATTTTACTGCTTTTAAAAATACGCATTGTATTTAATAATGATTGTTTAAAAATGTAATTTTAACACTATTTGTATTACAATATTTTACATCAAAATCATTTTGAACTATTTTATTTCGAGGACATATATTTCCCCCCTTCTCGGTATATAGACCTGCTATAATTTTTCTAAAAGCCATCCATAACTTACTTCTATTCTCCACGTATAAGAAGAGTGAATTGATTTAATAAACTATCTTAGAAAAAATGTGTAGTTCTTGCCTTCATTATTTATTGAACTCGCCAATTTGACGCTCAGTTCAGTTCGTTGATGCGACGCTGCAAGCTGGAGACCTGATTGATCAAGTAGATCGGGTGCGCGACGCGAACAAAATTCAATCCCGCGGGATTCAATTGATCCATGCAAAACGGTTGACTCACCACACTAATACCAGACACACACTCCCAGCAACGGACTTCTAATATGCATAGATGTTACTCCTAAGATTAATCCGGGACCCTTATGCTACGCTTCCCCTATAATCGATAGTAAAACCATCAACTTCAGAAAAATGTTTTAAAATTAGAAATCATTTAAATTAAAAATTTCTTTGATATAATTTTTTGTAAGATTTTCCGAAAGTGTTGAAACTGCCAATTCAAAATGCACTTCCATATATTTTTTCGACAGCTGTTGAAAGTTTCCAAAACATTTCCAAAATGTTCTGATGGCTCAAATACGTTCAAAAATTTCAAAACATTATGTTCTGTGTCTATATGAAACGCAGATAAAGCAATTTTTGAATAAGCGTGCGTGCGTACCAGAAAAGCAGCAGTATCTGAACACGAACCAATTAGCACAGAACCGCCGAGAGATATATATTGAAGAAAAAATTCGCTTTTGACCTCTCCAATCGTAATGGTCTTTCTTTCTCAAAATTGCCTCAGTTTTAATTTTTCCTACATTTGGTATGTTTGTATTTGACCAAAATGGAGCCTGTCTGCCAATTGCGTAACGAACCAAAAATATGATGTTATTAACGCGAAACTCCAGATAAAAGTGCGAAAACAGTTTTTTTACTCGGACACTAGCTAAACTGAAAATCAGAAAACCAGGGTAGGCATGTTTCTGTGGCGTAGTACTTCGCTGATTTAGCAGTGACGTAGAAGTCGATAATTTGAAACTTTTTGTGCCATTTTCTGTTTACTTCATGTCAGTCAAAAGCCGCTTGATGTTATTAATCATTGAAAATCAGTAAACAAAGAGCTGACTTGCGGCATACAATGTTAAGTATCATTTTGCTTGAGCAACATATAATCTGTTCGTGAATCATTCTTTGCCATTCTCTAGAAAAATAGCGCACTCAATTCTGAAATCGTGTCTGCATTATAATTGTGGCTCCTTAAGATAAAAAGTATTTGTTTGCTCTTCATAAGACTCTTGTGTAAAAATCTTGATTATTTAACGATATTTTTAATTGTCACTAGTATGAATAAAGCATAACTGGGAAATAAACGAAATTCAAAATCATTTAATGTCGTTTTCAAAACATGTTATGAATACTTCTTTCCGCTTTTTTGTTTAAGTTTTATCGAGACAACAGACCAAAAACCGCATGAACTTATGATTATTCAACCTGAGCTGTTTTAATAACCGAAAATCATTTTTTCAGGCTTGAATAATAAAACATTTACGCTATCCTTCAATCAGTTTTAGCTCCAATTAAAACTAAAATTACACTGTCATTCAGAAACTAAATATAGAAAGAAAAATATTAAAACTGAATGTTTAGCGTTTGTTTAACACAAATGGAAACTTTGATTGCTTTCAGTTTAAAAACTACGAAACTTTTACAAACTTATTGGAAAAACTGTTAAAACAGCAAAGATGCAGGGTGTTGCAATCCATCTAGTGCTATTTCTTGTTGCTCCGACCTTCTTGACAGGTACGAGTTTCCGTAAACTAACCCCAATAATTCTCGAATATGCCTGTTAGCACTTCACTTTCTTGGTAAATTGTAAAATACGAAAGCTATGCAACACAAGAATACAAAAATTTAACTGTCGCTCAAAAGCTAAATAGAGAAAACCGTTTCAAAGTCTGGCGTTTTATTGCATTGATGCAAACTTTTATTGCCTTCCGTTTAGGAACTACTATGCGGAACAATGCAAACTTATTGGAAAACTGCTGGTTAATTCAAAAGTCAATAGCCAAGAAGATTTAGCCGATCTATTTTTCCTCTAAAGTTATACCTCACGTAATTTTTCTTTTAACCGGCCAAAACATTTCACAGACTTGTCTGTTAGCAAGTGGTATTGCTGCAATGTTAAATTCGAAAACGCTACAAAGGAGCTCATCTCACGAAATTCACGAAATACATTAAATATCGCGATGTCATAGTTCGGTCGAGAGTTTGTGTGACACAGGTGAAACTTAAGCCACATTCATACTTCTCGTTATGCAGGTTAAGTTAATCGTAGTTGAAAAGCAGTACTCAAACTGGCTTAAAACCTGTATGAATAATAAATATAATTGTTATCTTATCGTTAAGACGATAAAATGCTCATTTCAGAACCCGAAAAAACCTATGAACACATTACAAAAGCAAATTTTTAAAGTCGAACCAGTTTAATATAATCGTGTTTAGTGCTTGGTATGAACGCGGCATTAGTTTTGCTTGCCAACCATCACCATATCGTTTAGATACAAAGGTAATACTAGTACTTACTCGTTTGCTCTTTAGTATCTCTTTATATCCAAGGTACCAGTCAGTATTTATCACCTGGGGTGGGTCGGAAGAATTTGTAATTGTCCTTATTTTAAATTTGTACACCCCCCTTGGTCGCTTTCATTTTTTTCGTTGAGCCCCCCATCAAACAACTCGAGTTTTTCCTACACCCCCCTGAAAAAGAGTGAAAAGGAATATAAATCATAAAACACCAGCACATTAGCATATTACGTAGCATGGACAAACAATGAACTCAAGATACGTTGTGATCGGGAAGTGTATTCACAAACTGATTGGCCTGCGATCAGACATGAAGCTACCGGTCAGTTACATCAGATGGTAGATTGTCGGACGGGATCAAGCTCACGTCTCAGAGTAGTTGAGGTGTGATGCTGTTTTTCCTCCAAAAATTGAAAATCTATAACTTCACTTGAACTTATGATAGCAGACAGTTACGGCATCAGACATTAATAATTTGTTCCCATTTCGACCTCCAAGTAAATGTAGATCAAATTAAATTATCCAACACCGCCGACCTGCAGGATAGACTCTTCTGGTACAAATACGATCGCAATGTTCCAGTTCTCTTTCATGCATGTGCAATCGTTGCAGTCAAAAACGAATAGTCTTGCTGAACAATGAAGGATGGGGAGTCGCCATAAATATCAGGAAATACAGGGCACGAGTTGAGGGCTGTGGCATTGGTGACATTGCTAAGTGCGAGTCGGCCACAAACACGATTAATGCACTTCTTACCGAAGTAAACAACCTACTTGCAAAGATCGACAATCAAGTAAAAGTCCCTCTATATAAGGACCTACGCACTTTGAGAAGAGCTCGACTTTCCTGAGCACAGTGAAAGAGCAACTGGTCAAAGTCCGTCAAGAGTTGCAGCAGGCATCTGGAGACTTAAGCAACTCATTGACAGCTCTACAAAGAAAGTTTCCAATTCGGTCAAAAGAGGCTAGTAACTCGAGACGATAGAACGAAAACAAAAGAAAAGCGAAGAAGAAGTTTAACGACACCAGCCACCGCAGAACAGGTGTCACAGGCCCTGACAAATGGAGAGCGACCAGAACCAATAACGGAGATTAATTCAACGTCAACAGGAAACCTTTCAAGCCGCAGAGATACAGCCCCCTTAACTTGGCTTCTGGAAAATACTATATTCTCGGTTAAGATAGCTAAAGGGTTGGGTGATGTTCTTGGGCAATCACTGCCACAAATCAAAGTGAAGAGAGCTCTACGGATGACGAAAGTGATAGTGAGGATATCGAATGCGACTAAATTTATACTTGTCATCGGAAGTCGTTTTACTCAATGACCACCTGAACACATTGTCATATTCATATGGTAGACCGAGATTATAGTTTTTTGAAACCAGTGCGTCAAAAATGCGAAATAGTATTTTTTGCTGTTGTTGTTGTATATTGCTTCAGTTATGAGTTCCAGAAAATATGTTAAATTGAAATCAGTGGCTTAAATCACTATTTTTGTGTTTTAATAGCAATGACGTCAAGTTTCTCCACTAAATATCATATTGACGTTAGAAATAAATACCAGCAAATTCAAATAGAAAGCGTGTATATTTTGCACCCCCGCTCCACAATATTTTCAAGTGAGTAAACCCCCCTTTTGGCGACCCTATTTCCAGTAAACCCCCCTCCCCTAAATTCTTCCGGGCCCCCCCCCTAGGTGATAAATACTGAATGGTCCCCAAGCATTACAGTCTGCTGTTTATAGCTATGAATATACGGCAACTCAGTGTGCAAGCTACACTTTATCTATTCTTAGAACCATATCCTGGTAAGAAATTTGATGTCAAAAACGCGAAAGCAGAAAGCCATAGTTTACATTTAGGCTGAAACTGAGAATAAAAAGATCAACGAGTGTCAAACGTACAAACCTCTGGGTAGCCGGAATTTTTAATGCGCGAGGATTGTTTGTTTTGTTTGGAGGTTCCAAAAAAACTGAAATTCGGAGCCCCAAAACGTCGATTCTAGTACTCTAAGGTGATACGATGAATTGAGTGTCCACGGAAAGTTTTTTTTTTAAAGTGAAACTCACTGATTCGACAAAAAAAATCTGTTTGTGAGAGCAAATTTTTAAAGTAGGGTTTTTTCCTGTCCCGACCGTGCATGAATTGGCGTTTGGAATATTAGAAGCAGCATCGAGTTAATCCCTTCTAAACAGGAATGGTACGTTAGACACTGTGTGCTTATTTGAATAAATGTTGAAAGTGAAACGCAAATTCGCCGCAAATATTTAGCCTTCCCGAACTTCATTTTTAAATCACTAAAATCTGCTGAAACAGCCAAGATACATCAATTTAAAATAATACTTATCATAGTTTGCCCGTTCGTCTTATATATAATAATTGAGTATTGATGACTGACCTAAAGAGCTCACCATTTTGTTTATTTCAGCGCTCCACTATTATGCTACATGATTAATCAAAACACACAGAACATTATAGCGGCACTTGACTCAATAATAACCAAATTAAACTGTCTGTCATTAAAAATTGAGAAAATCATAATTTTGGCTGAATGTTTTTCGTTTGCTTAACAACAAAATAAATGAAAATATTCGTTGTTTATGGTATATTAGATTAAGGGTGTGTTCGATTGACTCTATTCTGTCTATTTCGGAATAAGAATAAAATTGCAAAATTCTCTCCTGATTCGCATAACAATCAAAAATCTGGTTAAAAGTAATCTATGGGACAAGATAAAAACGCAGTTGTGTTTTTCCTCTAACTTGGCAGGAATTGTGGCCAAAAAGATTAAACAAAGTTTTTATTCTGTTTATTCCTATTCCGGAATAGAGTCAATCGAACGCGCTCTAAATCAGTTTTTATTATGCTTGTTATTAATCTTATTATTTTTATTGCTTGTAGACAAGTAAACAAGTGTTATGATAATGATTATGATTATGACTATGACTAAGACTGTGATGATGAATATGATTATGATTATGATTATGACTAGGATTATGACTATGACTATGACTATAACTATGATGATGATTATGATGGTGATTACGATTATGATTATGATTATGATCGTGATTGTGAACTTCATGTGATCGTGATTATGATTATGATTATGGTTCAGATTATCATTATGATTATGATTTTGACTAAGATTTTTATATAGCCACAACAAAACCCAAAAACCACCCTACGCTTGCGCTTAACTCAGCTGGTGCTATTCAGTGGCACAAACTGAACACAAAACCTGTGTGCTATGAAGCTAAAGGAGACAAGCCGGGTTTTATGACGTACTACGGGGAGGACCGAATGGTTGGCGCCATTAAACTTGTCCACCTGCACGGCTTTATAAGGTGAACACTTCTATTGAGTAGTCATTCTGTAAAGTGGAGGTCAGTAGCAAAGGATATATTCACCAAAGCACCGATAAATCTATTTTTTTGTATTTTAACTATTACAGGTGCAACATAAAAAAAGGTAACAACTAAAAGCTAAACAAAGAAAAAAAGTTAAAGTTGTTGTACAAAGTGACAATGAGCCCTGAGTTGTGTCGCAAAGAACGCAGCAATGTATTGCCACTTTAAAACAATGAGCGCAATTTGCCATCACTTGGTATATCGAGCATCACCCTTGTTTAATGTATGTAAAGCCTCGATAGTCTGGGTATTTTGATTACAGGCTAAACAGTGGCTTAAAATAGCATACAATTTGGAAGGCCGTGAGTTTTATTTATTACTAAGAAAGTTGTTTGCGACAGAACGGTTTTTTCTCCACGAGTTCTTCATTGCAAATCAGTTAAACTTTAATCTATATAAGAAATTTTGCATAAACTCAAAGTGATGAGGAAACTACTGTCATTGTTTTCAATAAAACTGCTATTGGTGTTTAGGTTTTAGATGGGAACAGTGTTAACTAGCCCAAGTAAACCTACAGAATTTTGAGGGTTAAGGTTTAATAAACCAGTTCAATTATTGCAGGTGCGAGTTCAACCCAGCGTTCGACAGCATCTGGGGTTGCTACCAGATGAAGGAGTTCCAACGTTTTCCCTTCAACGTCATTATCACAGACAGGAAAAACCAGGTGCTATTCCCCAAGGAAGCACTATTCAGGAACTACGGCCTGTGGTACGCGATGCCCTTCTTGGACGAGAAGTTGTCGAAGCACCTTGTGTTCTCTGACCTGTCTCGGCCTCTGTACCTCCCCAAGTTCGGCGAGATTCGCGTTTGGTATGGAGAAGATTTCAAAAACTGGAATGAACTCGATAACCACGGAAAAGTCTGCGTTGATGTCTACGGACGCTTCGTTTAGAATTCCTGTTTGTGAGTCATGATTGACTGTTAAAATTCCAAGCAAGAACTCTAGCTAATTTTGGTTAATACTGACGGTTAAAATCAAATAAATTCAGTTTTGCCAAATCTGTTTTTGATTTTCACTTTTACTGTCCTTATCTGAAGCCACTCTAAAGCAAACATTTTTTTTATTGGCTAATTTGAACCACCCACCCACCTACACCCCCCCACCCTCAACTTTGTCTCAACCACACTTTCTCTGTAAATGTCGAGCTTTTTAAACTGACTAGTGATAAAGCAAGGCATACGAAGCTCGAATTGTCACAAATTACTATCTAGCAAGTCTATCATTTTGTTTCTCGTGTAACAATGCACAATCTTCTTTTTTCTTTATTTGTAACCATGGCAATCACCATTGTAACACTCGAAATGTAATTAATTTCACCAAGTGGTTAGACAGTTTTTCATTACAATTAAGTCATTATTACTATTTTTTTATTGTTAATACTTTTATTGTTATAATTATTATTCTAATAATAGTGATTGCGACCGTACCATGGTCTTTAATTCTGTAGTTAAAATATAACAAGTACGTCAGGAAAGATTTGTCCATAGAAAAACACCTAATCTAAGAACTCTTATTTAAAAATTAGTCACCGAGGGCAACGTGAATGTAGCCGAATAGTCATCGAGACCAAGTCGAGGTGACTATCGCAATATTCACAGAACCTAAGGTTACTATTTGTTTTAGCATGATTGCACCGGTGGTTATTCGAGAAAATAAAACAAAAATAGCATTTTTTTAAAAAATATTATATTTTTCATTAAGAAACACGCGCCTAAACATGCTTTGCGCGCGCGTAATTGCTACAATCATCGCAGAGAGAACGACATTTTCCACCGATCTGCGTGCGCAATTTTCGAAAACCACCAGTGTAGTTTTACTAAAACTAAATGGTGTAGTTTTTCTACCAGACACTTCAAATGAATCTCATAGAAACTACATCTTGTACTTGGTTCTTATGTTAAACCATTGATTCCTCTTGTATTGTACTCAGTCGTACCAAGCTAACTGTTGGTGTTTGTGCACAGAACCGTTCTCTAATTGGTCTAATAGTCACTGGGCTCACAGGCGTGACATTGTAAGCTGCTCTCCTGGAGCGCTCCAAATTTGGGCACTCTATCCTCTCCATTGTATCCTTCCCTCGTAAAAATATTGTTTATGAGCTGGCAAAAGTGCGAACGCAACTCAAAGCAGGACCGTAAAACTGACCCCATGCCCTCATAATGTCTACAAACGCCAAACGGAAATTCCTATTTGATGTAATGTACAACAATGGATTGATTGAGCTATTTGCATGGCTGATAAAGAAAGCTGCAAGCGCAACATAGGGCGGTAGTGCCTTATATGTGGCGTATTGATAATGCGTTAGGTAGTGCATCACGTGTACAGGCGCCCAACACAGCGCAAATATTACAACGATGACAATTAACATTTTGACTGTGCGGCGCTTATAAACGCTTGCGTTGCGCCGGTTATTGATCGACGGGTTTCCGGGTATTTTCCGTAGCCATAGTTTGCGGCAGATGATGGTGTAAAAAAACGCTATGAGCTTTAGAGGGATGAGGTAGAGAAACACAAAAAGAAGCGTGTAATAGACTTTTAAGCTCTTTGTGTTGACAAGCGGCCTCCAGTCCACGTAGCAATGGTAGTAGCCGTCTGCAAACCTTGTTACTCTGTAGCTGTAGAAATGCGAAGCCACGAAAAGACAAGCGAGACTCCAGATCAAGGTGTTAGTTACCAACATTCTCGGTATTAAGGTACTGCGCTTTAGCGGGTACACTATAGCGAAGAATCGATCTAAAGAAACCACAACTAACGTGAGTATTGAAGCAGCTATGGACACGGCTACAAGGAACTGAACAGTTTTGCAGGTGAGACTTCCAAGAGTTCCGCCGAACCAGCGGCTTTGTACGTACAAGTAAAGAACCGAGTAGGGCATTGCAAAACTCGTCATTAATAAGTCCGCCACCGACTTGTTAGCGATGAGTATGTTAGTGACTGTCTTCATGTAAGGTTTTGTACGCACAATAAACACAACCATTGCGTTCCCGAACAGGCTGAGCAGGAAGATCACGCAGTACGCAGCTGTGAGGCAGCTTTTAAGGGCTGCATTTATTTTAAAACCCGACCAACCTGTTTGGCCAACACGTGTGTGGTCTGTTTGATCTGAAAGCAAGAACACACACGAGGGTATTTGTGGCGGGCAAGGATCCTCTTCGTAAACAGTCCTTGGCATTTGTAACAGCCGATGTTAGTTTTAACAACAGCCAAATATCATTTACAGGACTGAGACTTCGGACGAAGTCAAAATCGTGTATCTACGTGTATTACACCCAGGGTTAACCCTAGAAGGCATAAGGGGGGGGGGGGTCAAATTGACCCCCCCCTCGATTTTTTTGGCTTTAAATTTTTATTT
>JAOBRG010086663.1:0-36355 GCA_027574985.1 Umimayanthus nakama | reverse complement strand
TTCGTGAACTAAAAAACTCACGCGTGTTTCTATCACTGAACAGAGCGCGCGCGCTCGTTTTATATTTCTATAATACATTACAATACAATAAAACTCTACACAATACAACACGGTACACTACAATACAATACAAGGTTCAGTGGCTGAGGATCTTAACCAGACCGCTTTCAGCTGCACCTTGAATAAAGTTACATACGAATGACCAAAAAGTATTAAAAATAAATATAGAACAAAAATGAAAAAAATGAAAAAGTACACATTTTATGAAAAGTAAAAACTCTTACTGTCTTTTCTCTAATAATTTACCGTGTTTTTGCTAAATAAACATCCCTCTCCAGTTAAATTAAGGCACTTTTTCTGCATGCCATATCTGTCCGAATAAACACCTCCTTCCCAATAAACAAATCTACTCGATTAAACGCCCCCTAAAAATGGACCGAAAGCAGTAAAAAATGTTCCCTCATGACCATACTGCTACTGTGAAGTCGTTTTAAAGTGCACACAACCGGAAGCGAAATGCGCCAAGAAAATGTTCTTGAACATAAGTGTTAGCGTTTGCTGTACTTTTGTTGTTTTCCAAACGCACAAACTAACCGGAAGTATTAATACGCTTTATTATATATTGCTGACTGATTTCGCGCGCTGTGATTGGTCCATTCCAGGTACGTAAGTAGCCGTACGGACCGCTAGCTCTCGATCACCCTTTCAAAAATCGAATAATAAACAAAGCCATATAATAAACATCTTATTAGCCTCGTTTGCTCGGTCCGTACGGCAAGTTGTAGATTCTCGTTTTTCCTTCCTTGTTTTCATGGCCCGCGCGCTTGTGCCATAAAAGGAAGGAAAAAACTCGGTCCATAACTTGCCGTACGGACCTCGCACTCTGCTAATAAGAGGTATTTATATTAGCCGCTACCCTGGACGACAAGAAAGCAATATAGGTAATAATAATAATAATAATAACAAAAATTATAATAATGATAATGATAATAATAACAATAAAAATAATAGCAATAATAATAATAGCAATGATAATAAAATGATTTTAAAATCAACTTTGTACATGCACAGCACAATAGGTGGTGAAAACTGACGAACATGAGCCGAGAAACAAATTATTTCCATGAATTTACCCAAAAAAAGTAATTTTCCTTTTCTCAGCTTTGGCATCGTGTTGGTTTGTTGTTAGTATGTTCTTTAGGTATTTTTCAAGCTCACGCTCTTATAAAAAAGATTCTTACAAAAAGATTTAACTTTTAAAAAAAGAGTGTATATTCATCGTGCGTTTGATAATTTAGCTCGCTGGAGCAGGTGTGCGGGTCCGAAACAAAAGACAATGAACACGAGTCATTCGTATGGAAGGGCTGACAGTTTTCTGGTTCATTACAGGTGCACATTTCAGAGTCATACGTGATATGTGCTGTTGGCACGTGGTTTAAAACAATACCAATTCTTACAGCAAATAATACCTATTGTTAACGGAACAATGTATATTGTTATATTGTATAAAAACAGTTTGTTCTGCGTTAACTTCAACTTGAAACTAGTTGTGCTAAGACACTTAAGAGTAAATTAATTTTCCAAGCAAACATTTAAAAAGTACACAACAGTGTTTTAAAGTGATGCCGCTTTGATTAAATTTTCGTGTTTATACAACATGCTTTATACTAATATCATAATTAATTAAACTGAAAAATTGTCAGCAAGTAAAACCATAGTGTGTAACGTACATAAAGTTCTTTAGCAATGGTGCTATATATATGCATCCATCTTTAGTAAAAAGAAACTGCAAAATTTCTTTAGAACTTGATCTAGTTTTGATCAAATATATAGCTCTGTCTATTACATCAGTATTGCTCAATGAAGTACTATCTGTAAATCATTCGACTCTTTTGAAGAGCTCCTTGGGCCATTTGCGTAAAACTTTACTTCACACACGCTTCTTCTGCGTCTGAGGTTGTTGCGTAGGATTTGTGGAATCCGACGTACATATCATTTATACGACTGAACCTTGTTGTTTTAAAAGATGCTGTTATACCGTCTTCGTACCAGATACAACACTTAACCAAAAGATAAAACATTTAGCAGCAAATGCTTCACTGACTCCACTATATTTGAAAGTACTTGAGAACTATCACTGATGACTGAAAACTTTCATACCGTCTTCCACATTTGTAGCTCTTTATTCCTGAAATTCATGCTAAGGCTATCATGATGAAAAAGGCTTTTGTTTTAAATATTGGCCAAATCGGAGAGACAGTTGGTATTAAATTAGACTTTATTGCAACTGCCGCATTTGTGACATGAGGCAAATGGGATTAACAACCAACCAGTGTTGACTCTTTCCACAGAATCTAGTTACAAGCTCAAAATTGTTTTTTCATTCGCTCTTAATGAAAACTATAGTTGCCTGCATCACCAATTGTTTTCGGATGGGATACGCAACGATGGCGGCAAAACTTTTTTTGTTCCTAAAACTGGATTTACGAAGACCTTTCTAGTCATAAATCTTTACGTATAGAAAGTTGAAAGAGATAAAGTGTACTCGCGAGTAATAAGAACGTAAAATGGTTTACCCACGGTCATGTTTTGTATCAATAACTCTTTGCCAACATTCTCGAGATCATACCTTGAATGCATCCTCGTGTCTCAAACTGCAGACATTCAATCATACGGGATAAGCTGACTGGCTCCACTACTCCTGGTATAAGAAGATACCGTTTTTCGTCAGAAGAGTATGAATGATTTTCTTTTTCAGGTACTGAGTTAGCGTCTCTCGCGAATGGCTATTCAACCTCATGGAACTCGCCTTTGGTGTGGATGGCGCCTCTATGATGGAGAGACCAAAAGAACCGTGTTTTATAATTCGCCTACTGTGGGATTCATTGAATGACATAAAGAAGTCTAGTGCTGTTCCTTAGTTTTAATAATAAGACAAAGCTGCAAACCAGGCAGTCTCCCAAATTTAATTAAAACAAGTCGACGCCACAAATTATCAAAGTTGTTGTGATGTGTAACATGAAAATTTTATTAGTTCGATTATTCTTTTTTAATCTCTGGATAACATCACCGGGAAACATTTGGTAAACTTTGAATCTGGTCGGTACACAACAGGAAAAAAATGACGGTGTTTTCGATTTAGGACTTTGGTGTTGTCGGTCTTTGTCTTGTTTCTTCTTCATTAACTTCTGGTTTGAGAACTTTTAAATTAAAACTGAAATATAATATCTTAAGGGCATGAGTACCTTGTACTTTGTCTTAAACGCTGGCTATCTGTGAAAGTCACAAAAGTACTGATATTAATGGAACTCTTATTAATCGCTGAATCAACATAAGAAATTGGTTTGAGTGGCGTCGTCACCAAGTTTTTTTACAAATCGACATGCACATCCACATTTTATATTCAAACGTAACCTTATTACAAAAAACGCATCGGAAACATTTGCATCGTTTTCACCCGTGAACGCAAGTTCAAAAAGAAAGAAAAAAAGTTGCGTTTTTTTAAACGAAAAAATTAGGACGGGACTTAAGATGTATCACTCGGTGAAACAACTACCGCAGTTTTCTTAAAATGTACGAAGTCAAGACGTTTTGCGCTGGAAAGCTTAAATTCGGGCAAAACGGTGGATCATCGACACCAGCACATATTCCATGCATACAAACTCTTCGTGTAAGCATAGGCGTCGCCAGGATTTTTCGAGAGGGGGTCGACTGAAGGGGGAAGACAAAACAAATCGAATGAGAATATTCTAACTAAGTGAGTCAGTGTTGGGAATTCGTCGATCGTTCAGGTCATTGTAGTCAGTTGAGGCTGAGAAGGACTGTTATTAGTTGTGAATGACGTTTCCACCACCCTTTCTGGAAGCTATCAGACGACTCTGAAGTCTGTCAGACACATAAGATGACTTCCTCACAGACTGTAAAGACGTCAGTCACAACCTAATGCTCAGTCCTTTGAGGACTACATCAAGCCGAGACCAATGACAAACTACAAACTATAAACAAGAAGCTGAGACCGGCGTTCACTTTTACGTTTGACATTGTTGCGTAGGATTTCCTAATGTTAATGTCCGACGTTGTTTGTACAGGGTTTCCTTGTCTTTAACGCCTGACGTCGTTGATTTAGATTTCCCAATATTTAGTATCTGACTTATCTAGTGTTGCATCTGACGTTGCGGCATAAAATGTCGGTCCTACTGTTTGACATCTCGCGTTGCTGCATAGGGATTCCTAATGTTTAACATCTGACCTTGTTAGATGGGATTTTCTAAGGTTAAAACGTTTGATGTTGTAGCATGGGATTTCCTAACCTTTGACGAAAGACGTCCTTGCATAGAATTCCTTAATGTTTAACGTCTGACATTGTTAGATGGGATTTTTATATGTTAAACGTCTGATGTTATAGCATGGGTTTTTCTAACCTTCAACAATTGACGTTTTAACATGGGATTTCCTAACATTTAACGTCTCACATTGTTGCATACGACTTCCTATAAATGTGTAACGTCTCACATTGTTGCAAAGGATTTCCTAATGTTTAACGTCTTCATTTTTGCATAGAGTTTCCTAATTTTTAACGTCTGACGTTGTTGCATAGGATTTCCTAACGTTTAACGTCTCACATTGTTGTATAGGATTTCCTAAAGTTTAACGTCTTCATTTTTGCATAGAATTTCCTAGTTTTTAACGTCTGACTTTGTTGACATAGGTTTCTAATGTTTAACGTTTGACGTTGTTGCATAGCATTTCCTAATATTTAACGTCTGACTGTGTTGACATAGGATTCTAATGTTAAACATCCGACGTTGTTGCATAGGATTTCCTAATGTTTAACGTCTGATGATGTTTCACAGGATTTCTAATGTTTAACGTCTTACGTTGTTGCATAGGGTTTCCTAACGTTTAACTTCTGACGTTGTGTCATGACATTTTCTAATGTTTAACGTCTGACATTGTTGCAAAAGATTTCCTAATGTTTAACGTCTGACGTTGCTGCATAGGATTTCCTAACCTTTAACGATAGACGATGTTGTATAGGGTTTCCTAATATTTGACGTCAGATTTTGTTGGAAAAGGGTTTCCTTGTCTGTTTTTGTAATCTTGTGCTGTGTTGTTTTGTGTTATGCTTGCTATACTAAGCGTAGTCTTGCTATGCTGTGTTATGTTTTTTATGTTATGTTGTGTTATGTTGCGTTATGCCATGTTATGTCATGTTGCGTTATGTTATGTTATGTTACTGCAAAAGATCTTCTCCAAGATTGCAAGAATGTTTTAAAATTCGGAATCGTAGTTCAAATGAATAAAAGATCAGGTTCTCGCGACTGGTTTGTTTTAGTCTCCTTGCATCAACTGATCAAGTATTGTCAACCAAAGTCTTTGCAGACCTTCGAAAGCAATGTAAGTATTCAAACAACTGTTTAACACCGTCTATACAAAAATATGATTTTAGACCAAAAAAAGGATGAGTTTTTCCGAGCATTACCTTGGGCACTTATTCGAATCATTTCACCTTGTTTTATAGTGCAAATCGTTAGTTGATTCATTGTTTGCAGCAAGTAATTCTTTTACCAAGATTCAAACATAAAGTTATACTACTGATCTGTGTAAAGAAAGGTCGCTAAATCACGATGGTACGAATAAAACTGCCATTATTTAAATTTTAACTGGAGTGGCAACGCGTATTTAAAGTTTTGCCTGAGAAACATTGCACGCAAGCTGACAAATCATCCCAACTAACAAACCATCCAACCTGATAAGTAACTGAAAACACAGTTTTGGACAACTGCGATGCACTTTGTTAAGAAGATGTAATTTTTACAGTAGTCCGAGTCGACAATACCTCAGTTTTGTTGAACAACAGGCTTCATTTAGCAAACTGTTTTAGGAAAAGCGCATATCTCATTAACAACAACTACGCTAAGCCTAATTTTGTAAAACCTTTTTCAGTAAAATACATTTTAGAACAAGATGAATGATACATTGTTTAATAAAGAAATATTAATAACAATAATAATAACAACAATAACTATTATTATTATCATTTTTAATGTTATTATTTATTACTTATCATTAGCAGCAGTATTAGTATTATTATTGTTATTCTCATTGTTGTTGTTTTTCTTATTATTGTTATTATTATTATTATTACTATAATAATTATTTTATTGTTATTGTTGTTATTATTGCTACTATTAATCTTATTATATGTTTACAATATTTGCTGAATAACGTACCCAGTGGGAGCATGGGGGATAGGACACATGGAGAAGGTGACAGATCACAACACCAGCACTTGCCAACCATCATCGACAAGTGTTTTGGTTCTTTTAATCTCCTGATAGAGGCGCCGAGAGACCAGACCAACGGCTTAGCGTCGACCCTGTCCACGAAGGGTGTGGCGAATGAAAGTCGTCCAAATGTCAAACCTCGACGAGGCCAAGGATTATAACCGGGACCTTTTTTCCAATTTAAAAATGTTTTTATTTTTATAGTTGTTGTTGATGACATCATTATTATTATTATCATTGTTGTAATAAGTGTTATCGTTAGTGTTATTATCACTGTTGTTGTTATTATTGTTATCGTTGTTTATAAGTATTACCTATTTTGATACAAAAAGTTGTAGAATTTTAAAGGAGTCTGTGCAGATATAGCGTATAAAACGTGAGCCTTCTTCACGTGAGATCATAAGAACAAAGACCATACATCACGTGACTAATAAACCGGTTAGTCACGTGATGTGTTCATTGTGGCAACCCTAAAACTGGCCCCGCCCCTGTTGAGGGTGGGGCGATGTGCTCGAATGTACACGCAATTCCTCTTGCGAACCAGTTGTTATCTTTGTCTAGGATCTTGGCGTCATCGGGGTGGACAGAGTAAAAACATTATTCGAGGTTAGACCTTAGTTTGAGTGGAAGGTTAACATACTACATCTGAACACAGAATCTTTTATTTATATAGTTATTATAGTATATAATTTATGCTCTGCGCTCCATGTATCGAGCACTCTTTTACCGAGTGCAAAATCCTGACTATTGGTATATTTTTATATACACATTTTGACTGTGTAAGAGTATCTTACCGTACACCACTATTTTTGTTGTTATATTATTATTATTCTTTATATTATTGTTATTATTCTTCTTATTGTTATTATTATTATTATTGTTAGTGTTGTTGTTGTTGTTGTTGTTGTACGTTTTAAGTGTACATGATAACATGTCATTAGCAGTAGTATTAGTATTGTTATTCTTGTTATTAATTATTATTATTATTATTATTATTATTATTATTAGTGCTGTTGTTGTTGTTGTTGATTTACTTACGTTTAAGTGTACATGATAACATGTTGTCGTCTTTCCTTTTTTATTTTTAATTGTCTATGCGTCTTTTTACACAGCATTTTAATGGTTTCCGCTCATAAATATGTCAATTTCCTGTGATGTGGGAGGCGCACAGACTTTGTGAGTGTGTACGACTACTTGACCTGGGTCCACCCAATGACTGCCCGGCCCGTCCTTTGGGCAACACCTCCGCCATCACTTTCACAGTCAACTTGACACAAGTGTATTGCTTTGCTGTACAACAGATCGAAAAACTATTCCAAATATTTATTCTTAGTTGTTCTAAATTTACACTTTGAGCATTCAAGTTGGACACTTTTTCGAAGTCCCTGTCTGTCTCATTTAAACATGTTTTTAAACTCTTTGACTTGTATTGTGTTCTACGTAACTGTATTTCTGAGAAGTTCAGTCGCAACTCGATCAAGAAGGCAAATAGCTTACAGCATTTGGAGATACGAAGACGGAAGAGCCACGACGAAGAGAAATGTTTTGAAAAGTATGATCAGCATTTAAAATGTTTACTCATCCAGTTTTGAGAAGCAGTGTTCTCGTGTTTCTTGTCACTGATCATGGTGGCCTTTGCCTTTCAATTTGTTTATGTTAAGACACTTTCCGAGGCTATAAAACTAGTGCGGCACGACCAGGTTTATCAGGTAATTGTAAATATCTTTGTAATCCAGCTAATCTTTCTGTTTGCTGTTCCATTATTAAAATATTAGATTGCCTTATCTTTTCAGCTGCTTTGTTGCCAAAAACATGGTCGGTTCTGGCTGGCGGGTCGTCGCGGTAACCTTTGTCAATTTGCGTCTTTCATCAGTTCACAGAGCAAGCGTTTTTGTGTGATTTAACACTGGGAATATCCAGTGAACTCCCATTTTGCCTCCAACGAATCCATCTGATGTTCATAGCTCCTAAAACTGAGTAAGTTATGTAGAATCGATTAACAAACTAATCTTTTTCCCGAAAGCATAATACACTCGAAACAGCGCACTTTATCACGGAACTGTTTGATCGTGTTTGTCTTTTTCACAAGAGCGGCTCAAAAAACAAGACAAAAAATAAATAAATAGAACTATGACAGTTTTAATATAATGGAATAAACGTATAGAAATACTTGAAATAGCGAGTCGTGTTGGCGCTGGTTTGTGGCTGTCAAGAACGTGCATCAGGTGTGTTTAAGTTAGGAAAAATCATGCAATGAGATGAAATCAGCTGCTGTTGAGTGGATTTGCTTTCAAGTGATAAACTTGTCTATGTTTTAAAATACATTAATAATCAGATTGAGTTGAGGTTTTGTAAAGCGGCATTCAAATGTTAACCACAAATGAATAATGAGGTTTCCTGTTTGTTTGATGCAACGAACTCACAAACGTTGCGCTTTGTCGATACGAGATGTCGTCGATCGCCTCACGTTTATAAGACCACAGAGTTCGCGTTTCTACAAAATTCGATATAAAAATTTATTAACACCTCACGGCATCTTAGATTACGATTGCTTAGTCCACATCACACGATGTGAACCGTTGTAACACAAGAAATGCACAGGACTCGGTCCGTTTGCCCGCATTCAAAACCAACTGTGGCTAGCAACTGTTATAACTGGCACTGTCTACCATCAGGTGCAAGAAACAGTGGTACTACCAT
This sequence comes from Umimayanthus nakama, assembly GCA_027574985.1. Taxonomy (NCBI): domain Eukaryota; kingdom Metazoa; phylum Cnidaria; class Anthozoa; order Zoantharia; family Parazoanthidae; genus Umimayanthus; species Umimayanthus nakama. The sequence continues at coordinate 27,368 of JAOBRG010086663.1, read as the reverse complement.
TACCTTTTTATTTAAAAAGCTCACTTTTTCCACCATCACCTTAGTCCTATAACCTGCTCGGCGATGTGTATATTTATAATATGAAACTATGTTTTCATTGATTATTCTAGTTTCGGTTTTCTTTTTTTGACAACGTTTGAGCAAAGCAAATTTTGAGCAAAATTATACCATAAAGTGAACACAGAAAGATCTTTCAACCCAAAGGGTCCTCATCAGTTCTGATCTCAAGCATGAAGTTGACTGCAAAACAGTGAAAACTATGTTTTAGGATCATTAAAGTGTTGGGCCATTATATTTTTGTATCTTTCTGTTAATATAATTATGTTTTAAGACTTCTTTGAAAAAAGGGCTTCCGAGTGAAACACCAGTTGTAAATAAATAAGTTATGAGACATCGATGTCAATGTTGAATGCTGATGATAGTATTGATGATATCGATTGTGGATGTCAATGTTGATGTAGTAACGTTGGTACTATTGTCGTCACTGATGTAGATATTGATGTGAATGTTGATTCTCATGCTGTTGTAGTGATGTACAAATTGGTGTAGTGTTGATTCTGATGCGCTGATGTAGCGATGTTACTGCTGCAAATGCTGACACTTATGTAGATGTCGATGTGGTTGTCGACTCTGATGTAGTGATGTTTATGCTACTGTTGATACCGATGCTGATGCTTATGTAGTAAAGTTGATACTAATGTCGACACTGATGTAAATATTCATGTAGAAGTTAATTCTGATGCTGATGTAGTGAAGTTAATGCTAATGTTGACACTGATATAAAGATTTATCTAGATATTGATTAGGTTGTCGACGTTTATGTTGTGATACTAATGCTAATGTTGGCGCTGATGTAGGTGTAGAAGTTGGTATGGATGTTGCTGATTGTAATAAAGTTTATGTTAACGTTAACGTTTTTGCTGAAAGATATGTAGATGTTGATGCCGTTGTTATTGCTAAAGTTAACACTGATGAAGATGTTGATGTTAATGTTAATGTAGACACTGATGGGTGTTGATGCTGATGGTTAATGCTGTTGCAGTGATGTTAATGCTATTGTCGACACTGATGTAGATGTTATTGATCATGCTGATGTAGTGATGTCGATGTTATAGATGTTGATACTGATGTTGACGCTAAAGTAGATGTAGAAGTTGATGTTGATACTGGTGTAATAAAGTTGATGTTAATGTTAGTTTTGACAATGATATAGATGTTGATGTTGATGCTAAGTCAACGCTGGTGTAGATGTTGATGCTGATGCTGACGTAGTGATGTTGTTGTTAATGTTAACGTAGACACTGATGTTGATATTGATGCTAATGTCAACACTGGTGTAGATGTTAATGTTAAGGTGGACACTGAATTCGATGCTAATGTCAACACTGATGTAAATGTTGATGCTGATGCTGACGAAGTGATGTTGATGTTAATGTCAAAGTAAACACTGATGTTGATGTTGATGCTAATGAGTTAACACTGATGTAGATGTTGATGCTAATGCTGAAGTAGTGAGTGTTGATGTTGATGTTAAAGTAGACACTGATGTTGATGTTGAAGTTAATGTCGACACTGATGTAGATGTTGATGATCATGCCGTGTTAATGTCGATGTTGTAGATGTTGATACTTATGTTGATGTTAATGTTGACACTGGTGAAGATATTGATGCAGTTGTTGTGATGTTAACGTCGATACTGATGTAGAAACTTTTCTTCTGGCATTACCTGTGTTTTGTCTGTTCAATTGTGTTTGTATTCGCTTTCGCTTTCATTTTTTTCGCTTGCGCTTACTTTTCGGCTTTTCCGCTTTGCTTTGCTGTTTTTTTTTCAAAAAATAAGTACATAATTTAATCCGCCTCGACAGTTTTTTGTTAGTTGAAACCTTTGATGTAAATTCAGGAAGTTCTGTCGTAAAAGCCTTTTGTTTCTCCGATTTCCTTGCCTTGTAGGTGCATGCATGTATAACTGTAAATGTTAACGTATTTTGTCAAAACAAATAAGCGGTAAAATGTTTGGTGATAAAAAAATAAATAAAACAAAGATGTCTGGTGATGATAATGATGAAGCAGACGTAGTGATGTTGATGTTAATATCGACACTGATGGAGATGTTGATGCTGCTGCTGATGCTGATATGTAAGATGATAATGCTTATGCTGCTGATGTTGGCATTGACGCTGGTGTAGTGATGTTGGGACTATTGTTGTTGTCAGTGTTGATGATGCTAATACTGATGTTAAAATTGAAACTGAAGATGATACTGACATTGATGTTAATGATAATGATAACGTTGACTATGCGACTGAATAAGATAGTGATAGTGATGTTGTATTGGATGTTGATCAGCCGGTTTTATTTTGTTTTATAACATAACTTTGTTAATGGAGTAACTCCTAGCTTCCTGAGTGACATCATTTTTAATGTCTGACAATCTACTCCGGCATCTTGGCCTCCGTTCCTTCAAACAAAAACAGTATGTCCACTCTAAGAACTAACGGTATACAATATTTTCTATATATTCACAGCTTTCAAGGAAGGTTTTACAACGTTTTCATTTGAGAAACATTTTGAGTTGTAGTGTTATATGCCTTGGTTATTATACTTTATCTTTGTTGTCAGTGCTGTGTGTTGTTTTTAATATTTTATACTTTTAAAGAATCAGCTTCTCCTTAATACGAACATTGTCATTTTCTTGATGCTGATGCTAGGGTTAAAGTATGTTGATTATGTTGTTAAAATGGATGCTCATGTTGTTTTTGTTGTTTTTTGTTTATGCTGCTTGTGCAAGCGCTGGCTATATATGTGTGTAAAATCTTTGTTGTCTTCTTGATAAAAGAAATCTCATTTTAACTGTCAATAAATCCTTATTGGAACATCACCTATGAAGTATGTTCCAATTCAGTTTGCAGAAATGCAAAAGCACAAGAGCCAACCGGATCCGAGCTCCCTCAGACTTTAAGAGAAAAATAAAATATATTTGTTTCTTTGTTAGCTTATGACTCAAAATTCATGACTCATAGCTCGTTATTCGTGACCCATAACTTATGACCCATAACTCATGCCTGACTGCTCGTATATTATAACTCATTTGGCTCACAAACAAACAACCCTCATCCAAGCTCAAGATATAAACCCTGAATTATGATTTATGAGTCGATGCGTTCATCACTTCATGAGTTGAGTTATGAATCTTGAGTTCAAGGTCAAGCGATTGAAATCAGATGAAAGAAATTATTAGGGTTAACAGTGTGGTAAGCGATAAGGTTAAATTAAGGGTTTTAGTTCTAGGGTAAGGAGTTTATATGACGAGTTTTATAGTTTTAAGGTTAGTTTTAGGCCATTGGGATTTGGATCCACAAAATTACACCATGGCTTTTGACTCATTGACCTGTTAGGTTAACGGTTTGGTTGGGAATATGACTAGAGTTATAGAGTATTGTTAACATACTTAATAGTTTCTAATGTCTAACAAGGGAGTTTTGGAACAAGTGCGTCGCAGGTTTGAAAAAAGAGAACATTTTGAACTTTTGGTTCACAACTCTGACTCGAGAAAAAACGGCTTCTCGTAATTAAGAGAAATAACCAATAAATAAAAGTTTACAATATTCTGCACGTTTCATGTGGTAAGAGTGACTATCTCTGAACAGTTTACATTTTGGAATATTCTAAGCCATACTGCGGAGTACACGCTGCACAACAAACTGCGGCGACATTTCCTGGTCTGAAACATGTTAATCCAACGACGGACTGACTTTTAGCTGTGATTTATTAGGGACAAAAGGTTGCAGGTTAGTGAAGTGGCGGAGAGCTAGAAGGATTGCTCAGCATATCTTTGTGCTGGGCTGCGTTCTCCATACATCAAATTCAAACTTACAGATTTGGAACCCGATGTTAGTGATACAACACAACTCGAAGAAAGAAGAGTTTTTATTAATTAGCCACTGCTCTGGCAGGCAAGAAAGCGATACTACAATAAATCAGAAAGAGTTAAGAAAAAACAAAGTTGTATCGACATGCACAACACTATCGGCGATAATGCACCGACGAACATTGGCCGAGAAACAAATTATTTCCGTGATTTTGTGCAGAATCCAGAATAAAGTTCTTCGCTTTTCATCGACCTGGAGTGTGTAAATAGCATGTGGTTAACTTTTGGGCATTTTGGGCACGTTCTTGTGAAAAAGAGTGATATGTATAATATAGGTTTGTGTTATCTTTGATTAAGATGCTGCAGACAAGAAGAGCGATTAAAATTTTACATTTAGGTGTCCCTTACTCTCTCATTTAGCCCAAGGGTACAAGGCACCACCTAGCTGTCACCACAAACAGAAGCAAGTAACTCATAGTTCACCCATCAAAACAGTCCTTCAGGCACTCGAGCTATGGCAAACTTCTCTCAGCATACCATCTTTCATTTCACATCCGTACTTTTACAATATGTTCAGTTTTTGACATATAAGTTCAAACAAAACCCTTCACAATTTAGAACAACATTTTTGCCGGTATACACAACTTCCTGGGCCACTTGTGAGAGGAAATATTACCGAGGCATGCGACGCAGCCACATTTAGAGCTGACCCAATTTTCAATCTAGAATCCTAAAGTTACCCAAATATTGATCGAGGGTAAAAAATAGGGTTCATTACTAGGATATGTTTGCCGACTCATTATCGTTTCATTAATATGGCCGCCATCAGTCTCTTTTTATCCAGAACTCATGCCTTTGCGCTCGGTTGATAACTATAATTAATATATTAAAATGTTCAAGATCAGTGGTTGCAATTTCAGCTCCAATATATCTGTTAAGGTCACTTGCTTCGTGCTTGCCGGAGGTGCTTCAGCACAAAGGAATAAACAACAAAGATATGTCAAAACTCAGCCTATCTTATTTAGTTATTATCGTTTTTCTATGAAAATTCTGACGTTAGTCGGTTTGTACTCAGAACATTTCACATGTCTACAGTTTAATAGCTGGCCTGCTTGATAGCACTTAGGTGTTGCCTATATACTAAGAAAGCTCGAGCTCTTTCAAATTCTTTTCTCTGTTTCGAGTGGGAATAAAATTTGTCTTTGGCAATCGCAATATTGTAGATCAATTAGCTGTGATATTTCGATAAGATGGAATGAAGGATGGAGCTAAAATAATTCGATGATGCCGCCTTTCTATTCCTGGTTTTATTACAACTCAGTTTACATTTCTAAATGTTTCGACTAAGGTTCAGCACGCGATTAATAAAAGTTTGACAAATCTCGTGAAAAATGATATAAATAAAAGAATGTCTATATACTTTCTCCATTTTTTTTACAAAAAATTCGCCACAAACAGGGCTATTTGCTTCGGTTACCGAAAATAAGAGTCTTCTCACCTCAAGTTTAATACATATTTTTAGTTGACGTATTATAAATGCTTTTGTTTTCGGTTTGGAATGTCATTGACGAAACCGAAAAAGAACTGTAAAACGAGTTGTCTCGCGATCGTCAGCCTTCTTTCAATTCACCAGTTATTAAGTTAATATCGATGCTCTTTTTAGAAACTGAACAGTCGGGATTTGATATTCTGTTCATTTCGGTAACTTTTGCTATTGCAAAGCGCTGAAAGTGACGGCTACTCGCAAACAATATTCTGCTGCGATCAATAAAACATTTCAGGCCCGTCCAGCCTTATTTTAATGCCGGGATGTATTTCATCCTTTAAATAATAAGTTTAACATATCTTCAGTTGTACTTTTTAGTTAAACCCTTACTTTAACGCTTAGAATTAAACTTTCTAGCATTTACTAATTAGTAGGAACTAGGAAGATTTTCTCACGAGTTTAACTCCTCAAGTAAACAATTTGATAAAGTGAACGCTTCTATGATGCCAAACACTTTTTTTAATAAAGAATTAGTTTTCTCGCCCTTTCAATCGAAATACAACGTCACCTGTAGTCTACACACGGATAAATTAACCAAATACTGCGTCATCAAATATTCAAATATCAATGTTCTTGACAATTAAGTTCTACGGTTAAGCTAGATTAATCCTAGCTAATACTTTGCTTAGTATTTAAACAGACAAAAACAACGTTTGAAGTATAATCAAATGTTCAGGTTTTGAAGAAGTTGTTCAATTAAATATTTTTTAGCCGGAATATAGAAGTTTTATATATACAGCAAAAGCCAAAAGAGGGAATCCGCCACAGTGTTAAGAAACGAGTCGAATACGCGTTAACTGTTAATTCAAAATTCGAAGAAGTTGCAAGCTTCTGAGTCTGAAAACACAATCAATCTCAGTTTTGAAAATTATATTAAATTTCCCGACTTATATACTTTAAGGGTATTTCAGAATCCACTGGATTGATACTGTACTTCCAGTTAACACTGATACAAAATACACTATGTTGCCTTTTTTGCCGACCAGCGCAGAATAAGACCTGGCTTGGGATGGTGAAATTACATTTGTGTGAAAATTGCAAAATTTAAAAAAAATTTAATAAGTAGCTCAAAGCAAGCCAAAGTGAAATTAAGAGTAAGTGTTTGCATTGCTAACTAAATAGCCAGGGATTTACAAGCATCTATTAGAAAAACAACGTTTTGTATTAGAGCTAGTCAAAAGCTTAACGGACTTAATTTTCAGACAGTGAGTTTAACAACACCGTAAGTGTAGTGGCAGCCGGCATAATGTCTAACGAATGAATTATAGAAATTGGCTTAGGTAACACACTTGGGATGCTTGGCCAATAATTTCAGAAAATCGATCCGCAATACCTTGTATCAGACCAGGAAAGGAGACCTTTTAATACGACCAGCGAGTGTGTCAACACAAAGAAATGTATTTCAAAACAATACATAGTATTTCGCATTTAAAACATACGATTTTAAATGACATTCAAATTCTCAAGAGCAAACTTCAAATTATTAGAATTTTAAAAAAGAGAATATAAAATAGTGCAACAGAAATGAGAAAATGGTCCCGAATCAGCTCCAATTTTCTCAGGAACTGAGACAATGAGGAAGGCTACGAACTATTTTTCAGTTCACACAGCATAAAAAGAACTTTACTTAGAAAAACAAGCAAATGAATTGCATGTTCGAACTAAGAACTTTGTTTAACTCACAGTGGGTAAATAATTATTATCTGAATAACCGCCTCAATTTAAGATTTGCTAGCTTTTCGTTCAAAAATACAATTGAGCAAAAAGTGGGAAAACATATCTTCGCTCTAAAAATCAACACACAAAAGCGGTACCATATGCTGGCTTAAGCTAGATTTGATTAATTTATTGTGTACACCGCACCTGCAAAGAAAAATGTTGCGGCTTTTGTGATCCGAGTTATCAAAATAGTTATTCAGCTTGTCTATATTTGTATTACACGGCTTTTCGCTGCATATTCCGTCTTTTAATCTGGCTATCTCTTTCGCTGTTTAGTTTGGAGATGGACAATCCATTAAGAGGACCCCTGGTGTGTTTTCAATCGGAGAGTTTTTGATGAACCATTAACCACGATTACACAAAACCCGCGGTGAGCTGCGAATATTGAAAAATCTGAAGATTGAATTTGGTTTTTCGTCTGCCATACACCTGTCTTAAGACGAGCCGCCCAGTATTTCCAAACTCGACACCATATTTCTTTTTCATTATAGCCGTCTTTATTATCTCCAAACTCACGTACGTATATGAACTTGTATATGCTTGTTGTGAAAACAATTATGCCGAACCAAAGGATAGCTTTTCACCCATATTATATTATATGGGTGGGAACAAACAAGCAAGTAATATCTTTCCAGACAATCGTACAGCCGAGACACTAATTTGTGATGGGAGGACCAAGTTTCGATGGTTTTGCCGACTAACAAGAGATCACTAATTTACCAAGTCTTGTTCTTCGAAAGAACTGTCAAAAGCAACCACTTCGCTTAAAATATTTTAGTGACAAAACACAGAAAGTTCTCCCTCATAATAAATTTTCCCAAGCAAATTTGTTATTATCTAAGACCTTCAGAGACAAATGTGAAAAAATCCACTAGAAAGAGTCCGCGCTTGCCACAGGCCATTTTTGCGGTTAATAAGATTGCTATATATGCCTTCCGGTTCTGATAAGTCTGTCCCCAATTATACAGCAACTTTCTTTTAATAATGTTGGACATCAATCACAGTTTCTCTCATAGCCTTGGGCCAACTAAAGAAACACGATATTTGCCATTATTTCCGATGCTGTTTGCGATGTATTTACGAGTCCTTTTTGAAAACTTCTTGCTCTGGTTAAGATTTCTCGGGTCTCATCAGGATAATTTGATGTAAAACTAACAACTTGGTGAACGCAGAGAACTTTTATCACAAGGTTTAGTTTATCTTCAGCTTAACAGAAGTGTGGAAGGGTATTCATCTGTTTATAAAACTGATTTAGTAGGAGTGTCGGCATTCGAAATGCCAGGATTAGTTATTACTTCAATTATCAGAACATGACAGTTGATACGGGGGGACGGCCGGCATAGCTCGTTTACTTTACTCTCGGCCCGTAAAGATAATGGCTACAATAGATTACCACAAAATAGCTATCCTGTTTTTGCTTACAAGCTGGACGCCGCACAAGTTAGGGGAGTAGTGAAGGCGTAACTATGCTTTGCCCTTTCGCCCTTTCATGCCCAACTTGGTTTCCCATTGATAACATCAAAACCTCTTCATTCGAGATCGTGTTGACTTTGAGCGGTACGTTTCTCCGGTAAAGGTGCTATTTAAACAGCCAGAAGAAATTCATAGTCACTTTACTGTTTCTGTCTTGGGAAATTTACCATTGACTTCAAAACAAACAACTAAAGTCCTGAAAGTACCATTTCTAATTAACTTCCCAGTGTAAGAAAGTACTTGTCAAGACTCGTTCGTGACGAGTTCGTTCTCTTAGTGAGAAAGCTCAGCCAGATTTTGGACAAAAGTAGGAGTAGCTATAGAAGAGATCTCTCGTTAGCGGTTTTTCAAAAATTCAGACACGGTTTAAAAGTACTTGAGATGTTTCCTTTTGTGTGTTAATGGTTTTTCTGTGAGCAATGCGTGCTGGCTATGTCAGACTTGGAGGGCTGTCGTCTCAGAATTAGCTGTGAGTATCGGAGCCAACAAACAGTACCGACTTTCTACATTCTTCCTAGAAAAAAGCTCGACACACTCATTCGTTAGAAAGCTCTTAGCAAAGTGATTGTTGAAACCTCTTTAACAAAGCAAAGACTGTAGGTTTTGTCCCGTTTTAAAACTCACAATTGTTTGTCTTTGCTTTGGCGAAGTAGCTGTCATGCAAACTTGCTTTTGAAGCAAAATAAGAGGTTTTATTCAATTGTCGATCGAACTTAATTAAGTAAGCTTTAAGTTTGGGCAAGTACGAAACCCAACAGAAAATTTGGTAAAGGCAGGATAAGAGAACAACTGTTTCATAAAGATTTTAGTAATCTTGTCTTAGGTTGTTAAATATGTACTGAAGGTTAAACAAATGATAAATCACATAAGGCGATTTTTGTACTTTAAGTAAGTAGAACTTCTTCTATAAATTTTATCTTCACTCCAGAATTCGTTCTAAAATAAAACAAATGAAAAATTCCGGATGTTTCTGTTTAACTCTAATGTTGTTAAATAATGGAGATTTTGAGCCAAAAGACACATCTGTGTTAGTAAGTTGAATCGGAAGCAGAAAATATCGGCGTCATTAACACGGAGTATCTCCGCTCGTATGCAGGGAAGCCATTGACTGATTGAGCATCCTGTTGGCAAAACCATTGTGCTGCACCATAGGGTCCCTTCAGTTATTGAAACAACGATTTTACTGTTAAATGGCTATATTTGTTTCGCAGATTATTACCAGCCGTTATTACAAACCTCAGATGAAAGTGGACGATTAATATCCCGATGGGAGACCATAACACCAAAGAGTTTGTAGTGTTTCAGTAAAGCATTTTTAATTTCCTGACATGGACAACATACATACTTGCGAATGACATTGTTGAACAGTTTATGAACGTATGTACACAACGACGACCACACAAACTTCACAGAAGTCAAACTGATGTTCTTAAATTATAGAGAATACAGTAAGAGATCTCATTCTTTCTCCGATTAAATAACTTTCAACTATAAATAGAGTGATCTCAATATAATTTTGACAACACCTTGTAAAATTTCTTTCACAACAACCTATGCAATTTAAGCCATCCCTTAAATAAGTGTCTTGGTATAATATACAAATATACAACCTTGATATATGGTTCTGTATAAGAGTAAACGTTTCTGATATTTTTCAGTACTTTGCCAGTGGTGCAATACTTTGCCAGATAGAGTTGAAAATTTAGATAGTAATGCTTGCTATCAATGCTTGGAAGTCAATATTTGCTCGGCTTGTTATTGTCCCTTCTGTTATCTCGAGAATAGCTCTCGAATTGTGTTTGTCAATAAATTCAAAGCACAAAGGAAAGGCTTACGTTGCTAAACTTATCTTGCGGAGCTAATGTCAGTGTCTTCAGGTCCATTGAAGCATTCTAATTTTACAAAGCTATAACAGAACTAACGGCCATCACTCATTAGCTCTCGCTTGTTTCAGACTTGATGCTCGATGCCTCGCTACCAGCACTAACGTCCCCCGGAGAGGGGGTTTTGTCCTCATCTTTGTCTCCCTTCTCCGAATCGCTTTTCTTGCTACTACCATTGTGTGTTTTAACATGCTTAGAAAGGTGGTCACTCCTCATAAATCGCTTATTACAGGTAGGACATGCGAATCTTTTCTCGCCTGTGTGCGTCCGTAAATGTCGTTGAAGTTCATCGGATCTTGTAAACCTCTTTCCGCAGAATAACCAATTGCAAACAAAAGGCCTTTCTCCAGTGTGCCAGCGTAGATGAGCCTTTAAATGTGATGTTTTCCCATACACTTTACCGCAGCCGGGAATATGACAAATATGCTGTGTCTTTTTGCGAAATGGGGCCCCACTAGCGCTGAGCCTTTCGTTTTCCTGACAGTTCGGGCAGTCACAAGTAGCCCGACCAGTGTAACGTCTAGTCGCTCTTGCTACGCTCTGAACTGTCGGTAACAAAGCTGGCGGGCCGGGGATGTATGATGGCACATCTATATATGTTGGCAATCCAACTTTGGCAGCATCACTTCCTAAGCAAGAACTAGGAAGGAAATGACCGTGGTTAATGCTAGCCACAGATACAGGAGTCATTGCATGCGGCACGTTTGCGGGTGAGAATTCGTGAGATAGTCCAGCATAATGAGTGAAGCCTGGATGCAATGGGCTTGTGGAGTGAGCTTGTTCGATCCAAGATGGGTTGCCGTGCATCTCCCAGAAACTCGGCCTCGTCGGCTGAGCGTGTGAATGGTGTGAGTGAGGCTCTACACTTTGTTTGAACCAACCTTGGTGCGCATTGGTCTCGTACGGATGTGGAAGGCGAGGATAAATGGCTGATTCGACTGCAGCCTGATGGTGGAGGCGCCCAACTGCTATAGGATCTGCCACTGCACTGTGAAAGTTGGCAACTGTTTGGCTGGGTAAAAACAGCTCGCTCGACTGGCCACCAACACTCTCGCCACAGCTCGTATTTGGGTAACTGGTGACAAAAGCTGAGTCTGACAGCCTCGAAGCTCTTGACGCAGCAATGGACGAGCTCTGTTTCCATGGATAAAAGCCTTTGCCAACAGAAGGTTCCATTTGTGGTGGTGGTGTCTGTTGTCCAATCCGACTACAAGTTGCAGCCAACATTGCAAGAGGAGTTGTTCTCGGTCTTATCCGCGACGATACCTGCTCCTAGAATAACCGCGAGCGGACGAAACGGAAGATATCATATTAGCGATGCTAGGTAATCAGCTTATGACAAAAGCAATAATCAAATCAAGTTAAATTCCGCTACAAACACACAACTTCACTCTCTTCACTGACCTGTAAAACGAAGCAGTTATTCATGGGAAGGAAAAAAATTAAGTATTTAATCTTTTGTTGTTACTCTTTTCTAGACTGTGATTTTCGAAGTTTTCTTTCCGCCCCCTATATTCTATAATCGTAAAGCGTTTTGATTGACCGAGTCTCTGCGGCACAGAAAACTCTTTTAAGATGCCGCTCTCCTTGTCACGAGCCAATCACCGCGCGTCTTGGCAAATATGAATGAATGATAGGGATTTGTTGACATATAATAAGATGTTCCAAATGGCTCTATTATACGAGACCGATCAGTCCGGACAATACAATGCACCTATCATGGATAAGGCGGTAAGACTCTTAAGTCAGCCAAAACGTTGACAATTAAAGCTTTTTCAATGTCTTCACACCTGCTTTTTCCGGCCTAAAATTAAGGACTATTGCTCGAGAGCCGATGAGCTCACTTTACATGTTGGAGTACTATCGGAAATGGTTATTAGCTGAATCTCAATGAATTCTTCATCCAAAGAAGATTTGGTGACGTGTGTAGCGAAAACACGCACTCTCAGCCAAGAAGCGCATACGGCCTCGGAGACCTGCAGGTCGAAATTGTACCTGCGCCAACTAGCAACTGGCGCCGCGATGTAGTGCAATTTTTAGCAGCGCAGCCAAAATAGAGACCTGTCCTTAGGAAACTAAGTTTGTGGGTGGCTAGAACCGGAATAGGGGGCGTTCAAGTTATGTTCAAGGGGGCGGGTTGGAGGCGTAAGCTCATCGGATCACAAGCATACAACATAATTTATCCCAAACATGTAGTCGGAGCGGCGGTCCGGCCTTTTGGATAGCAATACAAACAATAATACTATCACCTCATTCACACCTCTGCTGTTTGGGGTTTACATAACAAATGTGATTGTCGCTGGAAAAGCTTTATTGATCGACTCTGATCCTTAATACAAGATGCCAGTCTTCAAACAACGAGCCACAATAGGCGTCTTGGGACAACTGTATACCTCCTTCACGTCTCAAGCCCATTTAATCAACTCTTGATACGTTTTCACTCCACAATCAGACACCGGTAGAAATAATTACAAAGTTACTGCAAACGATAATTAACCTGCATTTCTTTAGTGGTCTTAATCCCATTGGGAAATCTAAAGTACAGTTTACATTCGTTATTCGTTAAGCTGTCGAGTCTGTATTTAAATCGATCAAGGAGCTGTAGTGCGCTCAAAATCAATCTCGAGCGAAGGGAGTTCGACAGACCTGCAAGGCCCCGAAGCAATGAAAGCCTGTGGGATCTCTGATAGTTTACACGGTAGTAATAACTGTGTATAGTTCAACTTTTAACGCGCTATGCGGTCTTGTATACGTTTTGTGTGATTGCTCGCATGCTGTGTACCCATTTTAGCAATGTATATGTCAATTAGCCTTACGTTTGTTTACTGTTCGGAATTACACAGCTAAGATCTCGTGAGCTTAAAGAGAAATAAATCAAGTCGATATGCACAGAAATGTTATACTTAACAGCCGTTGTCTAAACTTGCCTGCTGTTTCAGGTTAAATCCAGTCACTTTTATAAATAAATTACTTTCAGGTCTGTTCTTGCAAGTTCAGGTGCATGCTATATACTGTACTGCCAACTAGATTTTAAACGACGGAGTGTTTAGAATTCGTTGAGGCGATGCAAAAATTCCGGTTCTTCAGCTAATAGCATCCTGTTACTCACGAGCCTGGCGCCTTTTCATCTGTCTAGTTCACAGCATTAAGCGAATACCTGTAAATTTTGTATGAAAGTGACCAAAATAATACTAAGACGATAAGTTCGTACCTCAGTCAAAGCTCCTCGGCATCTGCTCACAGATCAATGGCTGTTGTTTTGATCTTTAGCGAATTATTCCTGTGGTTTTATGAAACAGGAACTATGTCCAACAAACGTTTCTTCCGTGCAGTGAATCTTGGTTATCACTCGGTAACTTTAAACACACATGCAGCGAGAAAGTTAACTCTAATCAGGCGTGGTTCGGGAATTATCGGCCGACCAGAAATTGATAGATCTAATTAGTTTGTGTTTGAAGTGCCGCGCTACTCTGATAGCCCTTCAACTGCGCTAAGGACAAATTTAACCAATCCAGATAAAATGCTCTTCAATATAAAATGTTGATCTGCTGGCAGCTGCTTCACTGGACCAAAAAACCTGTCCCTATTATTACCCAGAATCGAGAGGTCGTGACACAATGAGTTGATTAGAAAGGGCAGTAAGCCCGCGGCTGCGGTGTTAGAGTATAATTACAGGTAGGGAGGTTAGAATACGAATAACGCTTACACCACTCGTCTTGAGACCCAAATGAAAAGTCGGAGTGTAAATTGGATCGGAACGCCCCCTACTCATATTTTTCGACTGGGATGATGTCGGTAGAGCATGGCGAGGAAAGAATAACATTCCTAATATTGAGCCTTTGTCTTGTTTGTGCAATGCAGGGAATTCATTACAACTTGGGCTTGGCGCTTGTTCGCAAAATTTAACTTGCGAGGCGGTTTCTTTTGCTATTGTCTGCGAGGACATTGTTTTTCAGAAGGCTCTGATAACGATCTCTTTGGAATTGAATTCGGCAGGTCATGTATTTTTAATCGAATGCTAAGAATGAATTTGACAGTCTGCCTGTGAACAAGTCAAATCCAAATGAATTTAGTGCAGAATGGAGTGTCGGAAGCATCAAACGATACCTTAAAATGCCTTTGTAAATTAAGAAAGTAAACGCGTATATTTACATAACGGCAGCGATGACGAGATTCGTGTTTGCTCAGTACATTGTTAAATTATAATCCTTATTTGCAATTGTTAAGTTTTCATCGGATGTTAAACTTAAAACAAGTTAACCTAGTTTTTAGAATTGTTCGAGCTTTGCGAGTGTCAGAAGAAAGTGGTTTAGTGTCTGGCCATGCGCTATTAACCAACTTCTTTTGTTTTGCAGCCATGTCGGTTTCATGCCAAATCAAAGAAAGGTTATAATTAGATAGTATGTTTTGTTGAAATGAAGACACCTCAAGGGGCTATTCACAAGATTTCATAAAGAAACACTTCTGGATGAATAATGTATCCTATGACACGTGTAAACTCAACGGAGTCTATGATGCCAAAGCGGCTATTTTAACTGTATTCAAGCAAATAAGAAAACAATAGCTGTAATTAAATCAAGAAAGATGCCTCGTTTATTTGAGTTGCCATTTTAAAAGTTTTTGTGGCACGATTTCCAGGTAATAATTTTGCATTCAGTAGATTATAGTTCTTGAATGGAAGCACTGATTAATTTCTTCAAATTAAAATAAACTTGTCATTTTTGAATACCAGTTCTAATATCAACTTGTTTGTGTCTGTGAAAGTGAAACGGCCAAAATGAACCCATCGAAACCAATAAGGCTTTTTCTACCATTTACACAATTAAAGTAGAAACTTTGTTTTAGCGTTGTTACAAGGAAGATAGCTGATGTTTCAAAAATCTGTAACTGTTAACCATCCAGAAGCAGTTATTTTAAACTAGTTAAGCTTTTGTAAGATTTGGCATTATATTTGAAAGAAATGTGTAATTTCCAAAATGGTTATGAATGTCGCAATGTTAAAATGACGTGACTCGAAGCCACATTGTTTACACAAGAATTTTGACTACAAGTATATTTAGTGTGAAACACGCGCAGCACCCACCTTAATATATAAATAAAAAGTACAAAACAAACTATTGAAGGGTTAAAATGTTGAACTTACAAAAACCTCTTTGTAAACTTGCACCTCCCAGCGTGTTTGTTTGGTAGTTTAAATAGTGCAAGTCTCTTTAAAGACACGAGTAACTTTAGTAGAACATATTTTGCTACCTGAACCGTGAAACACATGGAAGCTTAGAAGTTTCTTTAAACCTGTTATCTGTCTTGTTTTGTTGTTTTTAAATTAAATGCCGTTTTGAGAAAAAACAGAGTTTGCTTTGCCCAAGCAGAAACTAAACTCCGATTGTAAATACATTTTTCACAACTATTATTTCACATTTTTAAAAACTATCAAAGTCAAAATTTAACTTTAGCACTGCCACTATCTTGTATCAGGCGATTTGTTCAATCCCTTTTAGATACTCTAACTATACTTGTGCGTAAGTCTATCATTTGTTAAAGACCTTGAATAAAAAGAATAGACACTGACAGCAATAATAGTGGTAACTGAATGTTTTATTTTCAGCATTGCCCTTGGCCTTTACCGTGCGTTTAAAACAGGAACTAGAGCTCAGTGAAGCAGTACATGTGTTATTTTGAGCTTTTAACACTCTATGTGCCGTGTTTTTTGTAGAAATAAAATGGAGTTAAAGGTAAAAAGCAAATGCGAGCTAACACAGAAGAGATACTGCCGAAACTAGCTTAAGCTGTTAAGCCTTAAGGGAAATATCACAAAAAACATTTAAGGAGATACAAACTAATGTTTTATGTTGCCTGTTCTATGGTCAATAATGTTTTAACTGTTCAGAACTTGAGAGGGGAGTAATCTAAGATATTAATGGTCAACCTGATACACCAAACCAAATATATCCATTAAACAGTTACAATGACAGCTCTTGTCTTCATTTTCCACTACACAAGGAGCAGTTTTGCTCTGATGCATGCTACAACAATTTAACCCTTTCTCGTCAAGTTTCACCTAGGTGCACTATAGTATATTGAAGCAGTAGTAACAACTCTGAATTGGACCCCAAAGGATTGTGGGGTAGTCTCCGACGCGAGTCAGAGCCAATGACCAAAGACCTGAGCTGTAACTCGTTAGATACCACATGGTCTGCTGTTTAAAGCAACAGCACCGTCAACATTTTGATACTAGAATTATAACGAAGATAGAAAATGTTTTTAAAATGGCAAGGCCCAACTGAGGGCAGTGAAGTAAAAGACTTTCTTTTTCCTATTATAAATAATGCTGTTAACTGCGTCACAGATTTATTTGCCTTGTCTCAAAGTTCAGCGCGACTTTCGTTCGTGGTATCTTCAGTCGATGTATGTAAAATACGAAACTAGAATAATTGACGCTAACATTTTGAGTCAGAAAGTGCCGTTCACGAGAGAAGATTTCGGGGATTTTTCAGTTTATACTTAGTACAGAAATGTCCGTTTTTGACTTTGAACTTGTAGAAATCGTTTCAAATAGAAAATCAATGGTTAATTTTGTTTTTATTTGGTCTTCTAATAGACTCGATCACCTGCTCAAGAAATTATCTTTAATGTAAACATTATTAACAATGCTATAATTTCGGCACCGGCTTATCACTTATATATACCGCTAAAATCTGACTGCTCACTGACCAACTCTCGCTACAAACGTGGGATTTTCAGACCTTCTTTTTAGGCTCATACGTTTTCGAAAATAGATGGCCTCAAGGCTGAACGCGGAAATTGTTCTTAACTCCGTGGAGGACAATAATAAGTCAAACAAAGTGACCAGTTAAGGTAGTTCCGCTTTCCCGAAAGTAGAACCTGTTTTACGTTCTTTGCAAGTTTCAGGGATAAAACATATGTTGAATAAATAATTAACTTCTTATTTTCGTCAAGATCTGGAACATTTTGACTAGAAGTAAAAGCGGCCTTTCTTTATGCTTATTCTTCTGAGAATTTTTTATTAAAGATATTTCATTTTCATAAAGACGAGTTAAAATTTAAATTTGTTTTGAGTTTCATTAACTTTAATATTTTTGTTATCGGAAGTCAATAAAGTGAGCGCGCTTCTCTAATCTTTAGTCTTTTATTCAACGCTTCAAAACATTTCAAAACAAGATGGAAACCGTTCACTCCGAAATTCCAATCGCATTATCGAAAATATCTGCATTCAGCACCCTCGTTTTCTTGATAAAGTTATCATGACAAAGGCAGAGGAAAATTTCGACAGGGAGGGTACAAAATGGGGGACGAAACACAATAGTCGATACATTATCGTCCTTGCATTGCGTCTCTATTTATTCCGAAACACCTCGCTATGACTCTTGACAAACCATTAAAGGCTTAGCATTCCTTTCAAAGCTTGTCAACTAACTGGTGACCGTGCAAGTAAGAAAAGCACTCGGGCGCCAAAAAGACTACGGAGTACTGCTACGCCGTTACCTTTACTTGTTAAAATGAGTTTTGAGAGAGAAAACAGATTGTCAGAGAACTCATATACTTCGGCTTATGTTTGGTTTTCATAGTAAGAACAACGGAAAAACTAGCTGGTCTTTTCAATTACACTTTCCAGTCTTTGTTCTAGTTTGAAGTTTCTTTTCATTAACAGTTTTTCTTGAAAAGTTTTCTTCTTTTGCATTTGCTTAGTCCTGAATCAATAGCTGTGCCATTTCGATTGCCAAACTTTGAGATTTGAGGTCATTTGAGCTTTTCTTTGCATTGCCCGTTGCGTCAGAAGTTTAGTTCCGCTTTTGACTGAAGATGAATTCCCAAGGTGGAAGGAAATAAGCTGTTTGGATAAAAACTTTTTAAAAATAATTGGTGGTGAGGTATAATCAGCTATTGTGGTATGAGAAAACAGAACGGATACATTGGTTGTTCTATGGTGTTGACTTTAATGAACCTTAGGAAAACTTTAGTTTAGAATCAGGAAAATCGGTATTAAACTCACTCGTCAATTCATTTCCTTTTTAGGTTTTCATCAGCTGCGTTAATTCCACCCCCAAAACAAGTCTCTGAGTAGACATTTTACAAACAACATGCAGTAAAAACTCGCGAGTTTGTAAAAGCAGAGAAGGTTCGAACTCTCTTTGTTTTTCTCATAGTAATGCTTATTTTTCCATCAGCTCACCAAAAGCGGTTTAAGGACCAAAGGATGTCCTTGTGTAATGCCTCGTCCGCCAAATTTAACAGTGAAAAGCACAAACACGCCGTTGGTTTATATTTATATATGTTTGGTTATTAGAAAATTCTTTAAAATTATAACAAGCGGGATAAAGATTAAAGAAGAAAATTCTTGTTCACGTTACATGCAACATATTCGCGCACAGTCAATCGGAGGGTAAAATAGTTTACCAGATATTCAAAAACGTTTAAAGGAAAGAACGAAGCGATTCTTACCTTATTGACAGTGTTGAAGAAAGGGCTGAATCTAGCTCTGTTTCCCCGCGATCAAAACCAGCTTAGCTTCCTACCTAGTGGAGTCAGTCCCGCCCTCTCGTATTTATGGCCAAAGCTACCTGCTTTTGTCATGAGCAGTGTGATTGTCTCACACAGACGTGTGCATATTTGGTTTTGTAATGGAGTTGTCTTAAACTTACCACAACTAAATGAACTTCACATTAATGGACGGTTAAACAAGTGTCAAGTAGGCGAGTTTGTTTGTTTCAGAACTCAGCAGCAAATTTAGGACAACAAAATTTTCTCTCACAAAATATTGAATTCGTAGACTAGTTTCCACTTCAAAGTAGGGGGATCGACTGGCGGAAAAGGGGAAGTTCTTATTGTAAAAGCCCTGCGGGTTTCTTTGTTTCGAACGCAGTCCTAATGGACAACTTTGCCAATCCTTGTGTGAGGTAACTTGTGATCTGCCTGTTGGCTAATTAGATTCCCGATTAAAACTCCCACTTGAAACTGTGTTCGTACTTCAACCCGTCACTGTCACTTACTTTTCCCACATAATTCATCTCCAGCTTTTGTTTTTAGTCTGATACCTTTATGTGTTATATTACAAAACGAAACAAATTGTCAATAAAAGGAAACAAGCCCTCAGTCGAGGAAACAATACCAAAAAACTTTTACTATAGAACTTTCCAGCGAAAGCATTTGGTGCAGTTCACACACATAAAAATATGGCTTGTTTAGCCTTTGTTTGAGATGACGGGGTGCCGTTTTGGACATAAAATGGTCAAAAATAACCAAAGCATATAATTAACTTTTTTCACAGGTCTAAAAACAAGTCTGTATTTATCAAATAAAATCTATACTTCTTTGGAATGTTTTTAAAACAACTCAAGACAAGAACACGAAGCCCTTTGTTGTAACCGTTATTGTGTGACGAAAGCCGGTTCCCTATCCATAGGCAAGTTACTAACTCATTTACATTTTTATTTTCGTGCGAAACGTGAATAAAAGTAAGTTAAACAAACACCGACAAAAATAAATATATACAGATATTGGGTTTTTTCGTCGATGAGTAAAACGATTCAAATTGCACTGGATCAAGTCAGTTTTTGTTGAACGTCAAGTAGGTCTCACAACATCGAACACTAATGGCAGTTTTATTGACACTAGTTAGAATTAATTGCATAAGTTAGACTGGCGGAAGGGAAGTGTAATAAGTTATACTGATACTTTATTTTCCCTTTACTAGATTCTTTTTAGTAGTGACAACTTAGTGGCTGCAATAAAAGAGTTGAAATATATTGTTATGATTTATGTGCTCGCTGGCCAGCCCACCATTCAGTTCGCCGTGGTATTTTATGTATTGTTTTTAGTTTGGCGAAAATCCCCAAGTAAATAAATAAAAATAAATAGACTCATTTCACAGTGGGCTTCCCCAGTAGGAGTCAACTTTCGTTTTTCCCACTGGCATGTATAACTGGGATGTGCTATTACTATTTATAATCTCTTAAGCTTCGATAGGGGAGTATACATATGGATCCTCCCTGTAGCCTCGAAACTAAGCTTAGGAGTATTAAACTTCTGTTCTAGGTTGTAAATTAATTTTTCAATTTTCAACACAAGAATAACTGAGAACTCTTTTCTTGACATCTGACCTTTTCACTCCTTTACTGTATACTCATTGTAAATGTTACTTTTGGCAAATGAATACACAAAAATACAAAATGATGGAGGTTACGCCGTTACTCGTTGCTCCGCACTGACCCTTTGTTACTTGTAATATGACGGGTTGCACACAAGACCTGCAGCCGGCACATAGTATTGGTTGACTCATTGTTAACTATTTTTCTTCGTGTTATAGTTTTGACAGATTTGATCATGAGCAACTCTACTATTTGCTTTTCAGTAATGTTGAAGACGGGGTTTGTCCCAAACAATTTAATACTAGTTCTCAGAAGGTTTTCCAAAGCTATCGTTTTTACGGCCACGTCGAGTGAGGCTTTAACTATATATTCAGGCTGGAACTTATCTGGATCTTAATTCGAAGGGCAGTTACAAAGCTACAATTTTAACAATATGTCTTCACATGGTTTTAACCTTTCTTGATAAAACTCATCTATCAGTTGTAGTACAATATCTGAATCTGCTGACAATGTTCTTAACACCTTAAATAAAAGCTTGGAGACTGAATTCGACCATCAGTCAACTCAATATAATACCGTAGCCGCACAGGCAATTATAAATGTTACAGTCTCACAGCTAGTCTACACGAAATGGGTATTAATTATTTGTTTGTGAGTGGATACTTACAGCTACTTAATAATATAACAGATGGTTGCTCCACTGAAAGGGAATTCCTTAATTAAAGTGCTAACCAATCTTGTTAGGTTCCTGCTTTTCTATTTTACGGGCGTCACAAAGGCGCATCAAATCGATACTTCCAGTGGTTTTTTAAATTTGTACGGTTTCTTTTATACAGACAATATATTACAAAGATTCCGAAATACTGCGCAGTATTGATGGTTAAATGGAGTGAAGTAAAATGGGACATCCGGATTCCTGAAGAAGATCTTTGCAATACGTTAGGTGACTGTGCTACGAACAATAAAGCTTGGTTAAGATCTTCGCACCTGCAACATGACCGCAGGGGCGCATGCAAGAAAAAAATTAATACAAGGAAGCTAGATGGACAAGGTAGTCTACAGGCCAGCAGTATGTAGTATTGCTTTTTAAAAACTCTCCCGCTCCCACAAACTTATCAGCATCTAGTCTCTCGTTACAATATCAATATGAAGCGAATTAATTGCTGTAATGATAATCGACTCAAATTCCCTAAGATGAAGCGCCACATTCCTCCAACCTGTTTAGCGAGCACGTATAGAGATAATTAATGAGAATCTAGCAGCTCATTATGTTGCATTTTTTGGAAGGTGGAAGGCCAGGTAACATCATATCGCATATAACCAACGCATGTTATCGTAAATAACTACTTTAAAAAATTTTCGTGATAAAGAGGGCGGAGATTTTATGACTTTTTATTATAACTCACGATTATCCTTGAGGCGAAAAACGTACCATATCAATCCTTGTTGATTACAGCGCACACTTAGCTCACTCGCCAGCGTAGCTAAACTTTTGAAATATTGTTTCCCAGAGCCGGATACGAGTTCTGCCTATCGGTTAAACGTCTCAGATACTATGGAAATATTCCAGAACTATCGCGAGTTAATCTAGATAATTTACGGAAGGACCTCAATCCTTTCGGTCTTATCTCTTTTATTAGTCTGTAGTAAATGATATTGTTGAAGTTATGCAATATTTCAGTTGAAGATAACGATAACACACTGAACTTGGACCTTCATAGAACTTCGAATATCAGTTCGTTCAATATATAAAGGGCAGTTAAGCAGTACATAAATTGAGTTCAATTGAACCACAGAGTTATAAATGGAATGCGTTTTGACTGAATTGTCTTGAAAGGGGTGTGGACTATGACACTCGCAGAGAAAAATTCTTAATTTGCCCCAAGATTTCTGCCTAATATCGTCACTGCGCAGATTTCAGGATCATAAAACAAAAAAAATAGTGCTCTAGTTGTAAACACAATGGTTCTATTGGCATGTTAAGTTATAGTTGTGCGTGCGATCTGAAATAGAGTATAAAAAATTCCTTTGCGTATCTTAAATAGTTGCGGGATTTGATTATAACAATGAACAGTAATTAGAGTTGTCTTAATACTCTGCACTAGCAGATTTTTTTCATTATTATGATTGTTATTATTTTTTTAAAATCGGTTATCAGTATTAATATAATTTGTATTATCACTTAGTATTACTAACATAATACTATTATTAGTATTACTATTATTATTATCATTATTGTTATTATTATTATTATTATTATTTTTCACTATTATTATTAATTCTATTATTATTATTATTGTTGTTATTACTTTTACTACATTCCATCTTTTAAAGTTGTATTATATTTGCATAAATTTCAGAGGTCTAATTTTGGAAACATGTTAGTGGAAGTAACTTGATCAGTTTTACTTACAGTGCAGTGAAGCAATAGGTATCACGATGGAGGGCAGCGTGAATGCTCATCAGTCCGATTCATGGTGTTGTTGTTCTCAACGTTGACAACGGCGGGTTTTAGTACTTTTCTCACTGAAACTTCAAAAGTCTAACTCGAAAACCTAACAATTGCTTTAGACCCTAGGCATTGCTAATATAAGTCAATGGAACAAAAATTTAAAAAAATAATATTATCTAGGGAAAAAAATAGACACGTATAAAAGAGTATTGAGAAGTGTAAAACAAGAGAAATGCAAACAAAGTTATTGTTGTTATTGTTGTTGTTGTTGTCGAGACTTCTTGAGAGTTAAGACAGAGCTGGGGCCCTCCAGTGGTGGATAACTTGACACGTTAAGTTCTTTAAGCAAGATTGCCAGTTGAAGTGTACAAGTGACAAAAGTCAAGTTATTAGTAATGGATACAGAAGACATTGGCAAGGAAAAGAACATCAGACTTGATGTAAGGCTCGTGGTGTTCACCGAGATTCTTAATGCTTTTCTTGGGTGCTGGTACAAGGCTAAAGCTATTCAGCGGTTGGTAAGCTACCACGTTAAGTTCCAAATGAAGAATAAAATCAAAAGTTTACCTAGACCCCTCTTTGCATGACTTCTCCGGATAAATAGCTTGCGGTCACATCCCGGTAAACCGCTTTGGCAGCCGGGCTGAACGAGCAACTATTAAGGTTACCGTTCGCGTTGGAACGGATCAAAATATCGAAATTGCGACTTTCGCAGAATATAAATACACATCAAATGAATTTCTAGTAAAAATGTTTTTCAATTCGTCTAATAGTTTGCGAGATATGACGAACGAGAGTTTTTACCGGAAGTAAAATTGTACGACGTGCGGCGTACTTTAGGAGTGAATTTCTCGAGATATAATTTGGCTAAAACTGCGACCTCAATTTTTAACCTCATGCCGTCAAGTTTTGCAAGCTCATAAAATAATGGCTGAAGATGTAAACCGTCTTGGGGGAATTTGAAATTCCCCTCCAATTAACTTTTATGACTCACTCCGAACAGTTTTGTACTCTACAAATAGGGAATTTTCTTCAAATGCCTGCAGAAAATTAATGACGCATACAATAAAAAATCCCCACCACAGAAAAAGAGCACATATGATGCCTAAACTTACAAACAAACTAAAACTGGTTGAAATTGAAACTAACAGCCGCGTTGACGTCTAGAAGTGAAATAAACAGTTTGAATTATGAATCTTAAACAAAATTTTCACCGTTATTTAGATAGCTTTACAAGCTTTCCATTGATATAAAGGTTTGTGGGTGTCCCATGCGTGATAACGGAGTTACATACGGAAAACTGAAAACACCGCTCAAGAAGAACGGTAACCTTTAGAAAAAAAACGACCATAATAAGCACTGGAAGTTGGGAAAAGACACAAAATAGCTTCATCCTCGAAGTCGACCTGGTCTTTCCATAGAACCACCATGATCTCCATACACCGAATTCATAAATATAGTGGCTGCGCGGATTGAGCCTGGAGCGAGTTTCCAGCAGCATGGAATAGAGGCATTTTGGAACGCGTCAAACACATTTTTTTTGCCCTGTCCTAAAATACCTCGTTCTAGCGCTCAATCTAAGGTTAATTCACCCACGCGTCCGCCATTTTCATGAATTCTGCGTATAACGATTACGTTTTGGTTAATGTTTCGGTTGACCCAATTTACATATTTCGGACTTAACTGATTCAAACGTTGATCTTTTTATGTAGTTAGTTGAAAGAATTGATTCGGCAATTACATGAAAAGTTCGACGTTTGAACTGGACCAAATTCGTTTAATAAATTAAGTTCGGCGACTAAATCAACTGGCAAAACTTTCTTATTTGGGTTAACCCATATAAGAGTTAAGATCGCTATAGACGAAAAGTCGATTTGAGTATAGCTTTAGTCTAAGGCTGTGTTCACTGACACTAATGCGTTTTCATTTGGCTTCGTTTTCGGGAATGCAAAAAACACTCAGCGTGCAAGTGTGGAACTACCATTCAGTTTTTCATACTATTTACATGAAGATGGTACGTATGCATTTATTAGTTGGCTCCACTTTCGAGAACATTTTTACATTGACGCGGTTTTGCCGAAAACGCTCAGCATCTTAATGTGGACAGAAGGTCTAAAGGTGTCGAAAAGTATGCCGCGGTTTCACACGAAAACGTACTAGTTACAACGGCGTGCTCTTAGAATGCCCTTAAGTATTTCTGACATTTTTTGCTTCAAGAATGGTTTTGAGCGTCGTGAACCATAATACTGTAACTATTGTTGTAATTAAGTATTCCTTGTTTTCCTGTTGCACTTGTCGTGTTTACAACTTGGAGCCATTTGCTACTTGTAAATAGAAGGAATATATATATTCCTTCTATATTGCATTTACAATATAATGGTGTGGTGCAGAGCGGAGGAAGATGTTTCGCGAAAAGGATTCATTGCCCTTCAAACGCAGGCAGAAAACACCAAACAAGAAAATAAGTGAGACTTGCAGACAAGATAACATACAAAAACAATTGGCAAACTAACTTTCTTTTTCACTTTTTATGGTGTGTGTTGTCGACAATTGAGCGGCAACTTAGAAAAGCCCTATGGGGGCTTAATTTATACCTTGCACCTTAATTTATTTTCTAAAAACTTGTATTTTCACTCATTGTAGATTTTGTAAAAGGGTTAATGAAAGAACTGTTGTTGTTGTAATGGGTATCTCACGCGTGCTATCGATGAAAGAGCGGCAAGGGACAGATAAAACTACTCTATAATTACGCGTGCTTACAGAATCCTGTTCGAAATGACATTCAACATTGGTAAACCTCACAAAAACACTGGTAAAAAGAATAGGCGAAGGACTACTGCTGAAACGTATGAAATGGAGGCGTAACCGACTTAGGAATACACCCGCCTTAAACCGCCTACCCCGGCAGGAAGCTAATTGAACAAATATTCAAAATGTCGTTCTTGTGAAATGCGCCTTTTGATACCAATGGTTCGCGGCAGAATCTTTTTCATCGATCAAGCCAGGTCGAACACATTTGTCTTAGAAACCGAAGGAGATGCACTTTTGGTGGAATGCCTAAGTGCGTGTTTGAAAAGGGTTGAACTTAAGAGTAGCGAAATTGTGTGTTTTTAAACAAGCTGCTGGTTATTGTTTGGAATCGATGTTAAAACTTCATTCAAGGTTGGTTTTCAAGAATATGGGTTTCATCAGTAAACGGCGCAGTTTAGCTCTAGATCCCGGCATCTCTTTTAAACTTAAAACACACTGACCAAATCATAAAGTCAGACCTTTAAAACTCAAACTACGTCAGCTTGTTAAAGCTGAATTTTAAATGCTGCGCTGCAACAACTAAATATCACGCGACGTTACAACCAACACTCCCCAGGAATTGAAAATATCGAGTTAAACAGAGCGGTTTAAATAAACGGGAAAGTGAGCCAAGCTTACCGGGATTACGCCCAAACGCCTCAGCTTTGTCTTGAGCAAGACATGAAAATCGTTGAGCCTTGAGTGTGTACCTTGAACTGAGGAAGCAGGAAAGAGCGAAAGACTTCTAAATAGTTGTTGCCACGTTTTAATGTTTTATCGACACATGGGAAATGTTTTACAACATTTAACTTCCTAAAACAAAATATTGACATTACGTTTGCACCGTTGCGCTCGGCGAGGGGCTTTGTTAGTGAAAACCCTCAGTGACATGGAACAGGTCACTCACGGGGGGTCGGGTATGGGCACAATTAGGGAACCAGCTGACAACCGCTGACCAAATGTTTACAGGTATGTTTAGTTCATTAGATGTCGTTTCGTTTAAAGGACCACCTCGAATTTTCGGCATCCTTTACGTCCTGTTCATGTTTTGTTTCCATCAGTCCAATTGAAAAACTAAAACAAATTGCTTTAAATCTACATCAATATTAACTTTAAGTTAAAGGTCGTTTAGAAAAAACATTGACACTCGCTAGCTTACTACAAATGACTTTAATAAAAAGATCATATTATATAATACACATTTTATCAACAATATATGGAACGCCACAGCTGTCATATGTGTCTTTTTTTGCTGCGACACTCACGAACTTCATTACGTACAGTGACAACTTTGTTGTGCGCAGTACAAATTAATTTATGTACAGTAAAAACTTTTTTATGCGCAGTGGCAACCTCTTTATGTGCAGTAAAAACTTTGTTATGCGCAGTGGCAACTTCTTTATGTGCGGTAAAAACTTTGTTATGCGCAGTGGCAACTTCTTTATGGGCAGTAGAAACTTTGTTATGCGCAGTGGCAACTTCTTTATGGGCAGTAAAAACTTTGTTATGCGCAGTGGCAACTTCTTTATGG
>JAOBRG010086552.1:0-11372 GCA_027574985.1 Umimayanthus nakama | reverse complement strand
ATAGAGAAGGGCAAAATACAAATACTGATAACTATGCCAAACCGAAGCCATGTTGGTTTTCAATATCTTGTTATATCAGCTTTCCCAGGGTTTTTTTGGTCTTTGGCGAGTAAAATTACTTTTGATATGTGGTTTGATCGTTTTGAGGCTACGCTTTATTAAAGACTTTGCTTAGTTTGGATTTCAAGTTAAAAGTACCGATACTCGCAGACCTACTAGAAGAGGTCATAGTGGACTGCTAGAACGATGAAGCAGTAATTGTTTATATAAGTAATTCCATTACAACGGTTTTGGGAACCAAGCCTTTGGTTCAAGCGTTGCGAAAGACAATCAAAGTAACACGGGAAAGAAATGTTAAAAAGCCTAGAAACAATCCTTATCTCACGTTTAACTGTGTTTGCATGTCTTAACCATACTTAATTATCCTGTTGTGTTCACGAAGTAAGGATTTATCCGTTGTAACCATGGCTATCTGAAAACCTGTGAAAGATAACTAATTTGTCAAATATAGTTAAAAAGCCGCACCATTAGGTTCACAAAACTTTTATTTTAACTTTGTTGTATTAAATTTTGCAGTCAGAAAAGAAAAACGCGTTGAAGACAGCGGGGACGACATGTATGGACCGGAAGTAAGATTGTTACACATGTGCACTACGTGTTTTTTTTGTGTGTTTTTCAGCTAGACAAGTTTTCAGGCCCAATGACAGAATGTGCTGGTAACTCGACACTTAACACCGCTTTCTGCATTTTTCAACGGAAGAGATACATGTATTTACTCCCCCTGATCGGGTCACCAGTTCACCGCAAGCTAGTAGCCCCAGATTAAGATTGACCTTATTTAATGCAGCTGAGGAAACAAAATCACATAGATCCGCCCAGGATTGGAGGTGTTGATCTTTAGATTGCGATAGAGACACACTAACTCCATCGTGTTATCAAAGGGTGCAAAATGAGGGTCTTCCAATCACGAAAAATGGGACAAAACTTCCATTTTGTTGATCACAAACTAAACAACCTGCAAATTTCAACTAAGAAGTTGTATGGAAACATTCCTATTTTTTAAAGAAAAAATGAAAGCCTTTAGGCTTGACACCATCTTTGTTCCACACCCTAATTCAAAGAAAGTGATCGAAAATTATGAACAAATGCAAACTACAAATCAAACAATTCAAAATACTTTTTAACACTAAATTGTAATTGTTGAAAGTTATTGAGTTGCTTGTTTAAAGTGTTTAGTTGGTGGACAAAATACTTATACCATGTGTATATCTAAAGACCGGTTTTTGCTACAAGCCCAAACAGGCTGTCATTTTCCTGGGAGATGGCTTATCTTGTTAATTCGGATATGCGACGTCTGGGCTGGTTGAAGTTTTTTTAGAAGAACTCACTTAAGACACTCAGAATAGAACCAAAACCACCGCAATGTCATGGTCACACTTTTTCGTTTATCTAAACTTACGTCAGAGTTTTCTTTCGTGAGGTAATGCATTTTACATTTCTTTGGGGTTCAGGACCTGCCTGAGGGCTTAACCGAGGAGTTCAACCCAACTGCTAATGTCATCAACCCCGGCACTCAGGAGGAAGTGGCTCTCGGTGAGTGGCGAGATTTAAATCTTAATCGCAAAAGAATCTAGCCTATCGCTGTGGATATGTGCTGTTATATTGACAATATTGTGTAATCAGGGTTCGTACGGGCCCTGGAAATCCTGGAAAACCCTGGAAAATTTTTGAAGCCCTGGAAATCCCTGGAAAAGCCCTGAAATTTTTTTATTTAAGCCCTGGAAAACTTCACAGAATTTTATTGGAAAAATAAATTCAAGAAATGGTGCATTTTGTTGATTTCAGTACAAGTAACAATCGATATTGTAGTTTTTCTTAGCATTTTAAAACATCATTTTTTGCTAGAAACCACTGTATAGTATCGAAATAATGTACACTTTGGAGCAAATTGTTGTTTTACAATGATTACATTACGTTTTGGATGTTGTTTTAAACAAATCGTTGTGGACGTTGTTTTCATTACGGGCTTCAATGGCCCTGGAAAATCCCTGGAAAAAACGTAAAAAAAACCCCTGGAATTTTTGAATTTCTGAAGACGTACGAACCCTGTGTAATCCTGTTTGGTGATCAGTAAACGGCATTCCTTGATAAAAATGCAATTAAATCTGATCTAGATTGTCAGAACAGGACAAACTGAATTCAGTTATAAATCGAGTAAAGAAGTCCCTCGGGTTCACAAAGCTTTTGTAAAACAAAATGGTTAGCTATGTGTCTACTGGAACTTTTGCACAACTCTACTCTGATCAAGATCACAGAAAATTTTGTAGCTTTTAAAGTTTTAGTACGTTTTCAGTATTCATATTGTTTGTTTTTTTATCTAGATCAGATTCAAACCCTTTTTTTATTAAAGAATGGTTCATTGATCTACCTCCGTGTAAGAACCCACAACTGACGTCACCCAATCTGCTGAACGTCCGATTGGGGTCACCACCGGTGAAGGGCGATAAATCGTCCCCACAACATTGATAGGTTGTACTCTTCTACTCATAGAAAGGAAATCTTGCTATAGATGAAGGGAGGTCGACATTTCAAGACAATATACCTGATGTCAAGCGTACATCGAGCACGTTAATGACGTCAATTCAGCATCCATATGTTTACTAATTGAAAGTGAATAATTTGTAGATTATTATAGTTAGTATGCACCATATCCTGTAACTCTAACCTTCAGCATATATGCTTCACTGTGACATCAGTCGTGAGTTTCTTACACCATTGTTTACCCCATTAGTTCCTTGATTTCTTCATTGCTCTGGCCTCAACATTGAAGTCTCCAATGCATAGAGTTTACACTCTTAAGTTTATTTGAAATTATTTAGTAACATGTGTACTATTGTTTGAACAGTTTATGAAAGCCGTCTCCGGCTTAGGATTGTAAGCGCTGCAATAGCATAGCTATTTAGTTATCTTAAAAGCAGTGAGCACGATTCCTTGTTTTCATTTCTGGAGCAGAAAGGTAGGCACCACTTCCTATGAAAAGAAAAGCACATGCAGGAGCAAGAGCTGCCTTCCCAGACAGAAACAGTAAAGTCTGGTTCATACTACTCAAAACCGATAAGCTTAAGCACATTCACAATAGCAAGCATAAGAAATCCAAATACCAAAGGAAAAAAACAAAGTGTTACTGAAGGTCCGATGAGATGGAACGCGATCACAGCAGCATTTCTTCGTCTTTTCCTTTATTGTTTGTGTTGCATATTCTTAAGCTTGTTCTTGTCTCCAAGTATTAACCGGGCTTCAGTATCTGCAGGGTAGGCATCTTACAGAAAACCCAGGATTTTTGGATTTATGAAGGTGTACGAATCCTGAGTTCTTAATGCGTTTTATGGTGACCTGTGGTTTATTTCCAGAGCTATTCCACGTGCCAGAGATGCTGAATTTCCTAAACGTCTCTCGACAACCTGCCTCACAGAGCGACCCTCTGATTATCGACAAGTACATGCAGCACAACCAGTTCAGCGTGGGCCAGTTCGTACTCAGAGCTGGGGCTGACAAGGGCAAACAACATGTGCGCCGCGATACTATGGTAATGGAACGCGTGCAGACAGATTTACAGCCGACTTTGTCTTTGTTAAACTTTCACTGTACAAAAAATACTTCAAAAAATACAGCGGAAATTTTAAGAATCTTAGCTTCTTTTCCTGAACGTTTTAAACTTTTTGCACTCTTTTAAGCCAATAACTATGATTTGTCTTATTTCGTCCAGATAGCTCGTGATAGTTTCTTATTATTAGTCACAACAAAATACAATCAACTAACTAACGTTGAGGGGTAAAATTACATTTCCTTACTTCTCCAACTTTTTTGTCACTGGTTTATTTGATCATTACAAACTGATCACGATATTTTTTTTATTCGTTTCAGATATTTTATGTGTTGAAAGGCAAGGTTCTCGTCACTGTTCACGAGACTACGTCCATCTTGGGGACAGGTTCCACGTTTTTTGTTCCTCATGGTACGTTTTCTTCGTCGTGATATATTTTGTTCCACGTGGTGTGTTTTGTTCCACGTGTTATGTTTTGTTACACTTGTTATGTTTTTTCCTCGTGGTATGTTTTGTTCGTCTTAGTATGTTTTGTAGTACGTCTTTGCCTACTAAAGATTCGCCTAAAACAGAAACAATATAATCCTGTTGAAAAGTAAAGACGTCACTGGATTGACTCATGTTTGCTTTTTTTCACAGGTAACACTTACCAAGTGAAAAACCTAAAGAATAACGATTCCACAGTTCTGTTCGTCCAAGTGAAAGGCTATGCGGAGGATCTTGCTCAGAATGGTCTTGCTTCTTAAAGAATTATTGGAGGTCACCCGGGTTTCAAGTGAAAGAAACCATATTTTTAAACAGATATATTTGTAGTGACTGCGTCTTTTGCAATCATTTTAGAGACAGTTGCCGTATATATGGTTTTTGTTACACTAAGTGGCAAGTTTGTACAAGTATGGCCTGCGGACAAGCTGCTCAGCACGCAAATACTAAAAGAGGTAGTACCCAGGCTCCTTCTCGTGTATCCGGATTGCAACGTTACTGGAACATGTTTTATCGATCTCAGTTTTAAAATACAACAAGATAACAACAACTTCGCTGAACAGGAAACCGCCGATTTGGCTGAGCTGGCCGAGACCTCCATAAACTGCCTTGGTCATGCAAGATAGTGTGTATAATGGGCAAACTATTTGATTTTGTTAAGGAGATATGGAAGTGGGAAAACTTAAAAAAATAATTGGAAGGAGTAATCCGAAGTGTGTTGAGGGTTGAACGGAAAAAGAATTTCGAGCTAGTTTTTTTCTATCCTTTTCCCGCAAGATCATTTCTAAGTTAGAAACCTGGTTTCCCATGAATGAATGTGGAGTGGTAGCCCTTGAGACCTATAGTAGGTATAATGGTGCTGGAATATGACCCGTCATGGTGTTTACAACTTTCTGCGTGTTTGTACGACCATTTTGGCTGTGCGTAAGATAAAACATAACTGCTTGAAGTTTTCGTGATGTTCTCATCCATAATACATCTGATTCCAGAATCGAAGATGCCATCGGCATTTGGCAGTTTGGCAATATCGAACACTTCGTTTCATTATGACATAGCTACATATTTTTATAACAGTACTTTGTAAATATAGAACATTGAACTGAAGTTGAAATTGTCAAATGAAAACACCGAGGAAACTCGTTTCATTTAAATGTAATTATTTTTATACCGACGTTAACGCAGTCTGACAACTCTTCGGTGTACATTTTTGAAGAAATTTACGAAGAAATCTACAAAGACCCATCACAAATCGCAGTTAGAGAGGTTCCCTTGCGAGGAAACGGTCTGAACGTTAAAACTTAGAAGACTGTTCCAAACGAATTCGCAAGCTAGTACAACTTAATGCAAATTTGTAACCTGCTTTGAGCTTGCACTTGGTTTGGCAAACGGCTAAAATGCCCTCGAATGGCCTTAATTTGACTTGTGTTGACTTGCAAGGACGAGTAATTAATTTCATGGATTTGAACGAGCTAAGATTTAAACTCAATAACTTGGAAACAAGTTAGTGGCCTTGCAGACTTGTGCTGACGTGCATATGCTTTGAACGAGCTCTCATTTCAGTTGACGCAATGACTTGTATAAATAATGAAAACGCATAGCCAGACATTGCACATCCTAACAAGTTTGAATGTAAGTTTGTAGGTCGAAGAGCTTCTTGCCTCATTTGCACTATACCGGATAGTTTTCTCGCCAACATACAGTTGGCCTGCGTTACTGCAGTGTAAACTACTGGAAACATTTTTTCGTGGCATAACAACCCTTCCCACACCTACCACTTTTAATAGCGTACTGTCTCGTGTTCCAGCACAGAAAGTGTGCTGTAAGGTTAAAAATATAAATAGAAGTTCTGTCCGCTATGATTTTTACCATGGCACGAAAGCTATCTGGTATAAAGGAAACGAGGCATCCCTTTGCGCACCAAATTCATGAGGTACAGCCCCATATGCAGTCAGGCTGGTTCTTGTTTGAGGATCAAATGGCACCTTCGGGGCCCGAACGTAACTCTGGTAGAATGAAACTGCTAGCTGGCTACTAAACAAAATGTTTGGTCGCAAGAACATACGTTTTAGACACTTAGTGTTTAGACTTTGCCCGCTACATGTACTGGATTTGTAATAGTAAACCCATATCTGCGGTGTTTTACAATGTGAGAGATTAGCGTTGAACTGTATTTCGCATACAAATATAAAGTGACAATATAACTTGCGGGTTTATCCCGTCGAAAATGCTTTCGTTGCTGCTCCTGTATTATTTTGCAACAACTTTTAAAATGCAGGTGTACTAACAACATCAGATCAGTAGTGTTGAAGCACGTTTGTTTGGTGAGGGGGAGAGGGTGGCTCTTTGTTTTGGGATGGTACCTATATGAGGAAAGTACCTTGTTAGTGAATGATACCCAGCAGGATGGTACCCTAAAGGAGAAAGGCACCTTGTATGATGGTACCCTGTCGATGTTTGGTATCCTGTAGGAAGATGGTATCTTATGGGGGAACGGAACCTTGTAGGAGGAAGGTAACCCTGTAGGAAGATGGTACCTAGTTGGGGAACGGTACCTTGTAGGAAGATGTTACCATGAAGGATGGTGCTAAGTAGAGGGATGGTACCCTACATGAAGATGGTACTTTATAAGGGGATGAAAGCTTGTAGGGATATAGTACCCTGTATGAAGATGGTACCTTGAGGAATGGTGCTAAGTATAGGAATGGTACCCTACATGAAGATGGTACTTTATAAGGGGATGGAACCTTGTAGGTAGACGGTACCCTGTATGAAGATGATACCTTGAGGGATGGTGCTGGGTAGAGAGGTGGTAACCTGCATGAGGGTGATACCTTGTTGGTAGATGGAACCTTGTAGGAAGACGGTACCCTTAATGAAGATGGTACCTTTAGGGATGGTGCTGAGTAGAGAGGTGGTACCTTGCATGAGGGTGGTACCTTGTTGGTAGATGGAACCTTGTAGGAAGATGGTACCCTGTATGAAGTTGATACCTAGAGAGATAGTGCTAAGTAGAGGGGTGGTACCCTGCATGAGGATGGTAATTTTTAGGAGGATGGAACCTTGTAGGAGGATGTTAACTTTTAGGAGGATTGTATCTTGTTGGGTGATGGTAACTTGTAGGAGGATGGTATCTTGTTTGGGGAGGCCCAGCTTATCGATTTTACCCACAACAAACGGGTTTGTACGGTTCGGTATTTTGTTCAAAATTTTTGGACCTTTTGAAAACATCTTGTAAAACGAATATAAAACAACTTTTTCCTTAAATTCATCGGTCAGTTTCTTCTGTTTTTCAAAATTTTTTAGTGTTCGTAATGTAGCCTGGGGTCAGACGAGAGATTTTGTGCACAGACTTTTTGCGGTTACTTACGATCTTGATAGCAGCTAAATGCAGTGGTATAGCGCAGCTCAGATATCAAAAACACAAGAAAGCGGTGTCTGCCTAAAATATTGGAAAGTATTTTTGGCATTTCCAAAGGGGGAGGGGGGAGGGGTTAGACAGGGTCTCTGGAGATAAACGTAGAGTTAACGCTTTTTGTGAGCAAAAATCATAAATTGAGGCTTTCCTTAGAAATGAGATTAGTTAACAAAACTCGGGATAAGTTAATTTTTAATTGATTTGATCAAAAGCAAACCGCTTTCAGTTCACCACCCCATCCCGCACCTAATGCATCCTAACAGCATTGAAAAAGAATGCAATAATTGTATAGTTTACGTTGAATGTGGCATTCGTTTTTGTGTCACACGATATTGAAAAAGGTAGAAAGAAATGGTGTAGAAGCTTGTAGGGCTTGAAAAATTATTGAACCGAATCGCCTTCCTTTATGGTGGAGGACAGCTAGCCCTTTTCAAGATAAAATATTGATTCAAATTGTAAGCAGGTAACAAGAAGGGTTCTCGGACCAGTAATAACAAGGCATACTTTGGGATTTTCAGTGCACTACTTTTTATAAAAGCAGCCTCAAAATGAAAAGCTTAAAGGTAAGGCAAAGCGAAAATTAACAGTCTAGTATCCTACAGGGACTGGTTGCTTGAAAGTTGATTAAATTTAATCAAGCGAAACTTTCTGTCTCAGGTTTCTATATACAGAAACACGCCCTTTCTATAAAAGTGTTATTGAAGTACTCGGCAACAACTTACCCTCTCACCCTTAAACCTAACCCTATCTTTGACTCGTCCCCTAACCTGGGAGGGGAGGGGTTGGGCAGGGAATTGGCTTTCATTGCCATAAGCAAGCATTGTGCCTTGATACCCATTTTACAAGTACGATATTTTCATGAATCTATAAATTGGCCCTATTTCTTACACATAAAACCACCCACAATACCAAACTCTTACATCTCGAAAGCAATCACCCCTCAAGGTCGAGTTTTTAAAAGTAACAACCCAGCTAGAGACCATGGTCGTAACAAGCTTTGATCCCGTTTTATGATCCCTGATCCCGAAACTTTCAATAACTCGATCCCTGATCCTAAAAGATTTCGAAAAATTGACCCTTTATTCTCTTAGTTCTCTTCTGATCCCGGATCCCGCCAGCTGATCCCAGATCCCAGACCATCTTTTGCCCTTGAACCCTGGTCCCATATACCTCGTATAAAGAGACGAGTCGCAAAAAAAAAAAAATCCGCGCGCAGCCATCCATATCCAGGCCTAGTCCGTCCCGACGCTCGCTGGGCACGCCTGACTGTTTCTGCAGTTCTGTGGCAATTGCTCTTTTTGAGTATGGCGGGCTTCTGAGTGTGTTGGGACATTCGTTTTTGACTTGTACAGTATGACTCAAGAAAGATCTGTTCCTGGATGCCCTTGGGCATTTGCAGATGATATGCGAAAACTGGTTGATAGGAAGGAGTTCAGGTGGGAACAGAAATTGATTGTTCATTTTGTTTCTCGTTTGACGTTTGTTCGTTCGTTCGTGGGACGGATGTCCCGTGGACGTAGTTCCCTATGATGCAACTATGATTTTACTGACGTATGTACATATTATTATTAATTGTGGTTTGGGGGAAACTACTTATGTTAGTCCATTTCTAAAACAGGAAAAAATGGATATGACACTAAACTTAGCACAGGCAGCCCAAGCTTTACACATTTAGTATTTATAATAATAAAGAAAAAGCGAATCAGCGCCATAGTCATAGATCGAGTCTATGTTTTAAATGATGAAAAATATATCTTTTTCTCGAAATTCTAGAGTATTGTTATAAATATGTTTGTATCTTCACAGGCAGCCCAAGCTTACAGTTTGTGTTAAAGGTAGCTTTGTGCAAAATAAGATTTTGTTTGGGAACTCCTGGATTGCGTGATTTATAAGACTTTGTACGGAAATCTACTCGATTTCTCAAAATATATGATGTTGTTATATATGATGAAACAAAGTTGACTTACCACTTGTTTAGCTTGGTACAACTTTGTCTGTTCTGTGTAGTTTGGGCCATTTGGAGTGATTTATCGACGGTTAGGTTGCCCCATGTAAAAGAGAATTGATAAGGCGGGTGACTCGATTCCAAACCCATCTTCACTCGAAGCAAAGTAAATTAATAAGTTCTTTCATGTCAAATCACACCAAAATCCTGCCAACACAACGTTGGATGATTTCTCTAAACAGCACAATTCTCCTTTGAGTCGACACACATTTTTATGATGGTCAAAATTTGCCACTTCTACTACCAGCATCAACTGTTTTCAAACACAAAAGTCCGCTCAAACACTAGGTGCGACACGAGTCAAATTCAAATTACAGCTTGGTAGCCTCACCAGCGCCAAAATATATAATGTCACTGAGGAGGGGATAACAACAAAGTAAATCACTCGGCCAGCAAAAAACAGTAATCAATTATAATTATAATAACTGTAAATAAGATATTTTATGAGGAAGCTCCAATCATACGGTAGTTGTTTTCATGGTTGGTCCTCAAATTGTTTCGTTACTAAACTTTTGTTGCATATTAGATACTGTCTGTAATTGAGTACTAAATATTATTTTGTTTGTACTGTCACATTTTTTTTAAATGTTGAGTAATAAATATATTTAAGTTATTTTAATATATATTATTTAATTTACTGATTTGTTAACACAGAAGTATACTAAGTAAACTTACTAATTATGTTTTAGTGACATAAGATTCATAGTGGGCCCAAACAGAAAGGTTGTTTATGCCAACAAGTGTATCCTTGCAACAAGGTAAGTTTCACTAAATGATACATACTAGTCTAGCTAAAATATAACCACAGACATTGATCAAAATAAACATGCCAAAAGCTAAACAATGCATAAGAGATACATATGAGACAAAAATGAGTTTGAAGTAAGTAACTTAGACCAGACATTTCATATTTATGTTTTATAGACGGTCCACTAACATGCGTTTTCATGAAAAGAAATTGAAGTTAAGATGCAGTCAAGGAGGATTTAAAAACTAGTTAATTATATTTATTATAGTTATTTGTTTTGTAGCAGCTGTAGTCAGTAGACATAGTTATTGACAGAGGTACCAACAATAAATTAGCTTCTAATAATACTAAAATCTTTAAACTTTGTTATCAGGAATTTGAGTAAATTTTCGATTCATTGAGTAAATAAGATTTATGAGTTTAGGTTGAAGAATACAGACTGAAATGAATTTACGGTAGTTCCATAAATTTCTTTGTTAGAGACATCAAGAATAAATTGTTATTTTTTTTTCAGGTGTGAAGTTTTCCGTGCAATGTTCATGGATCAAAACCCAAAAGAGCAGAAGCCGAGCAGTCCAGACAGAGATGTTCCCCTGGTGTTGGCAGACATATCACATGAAGTGTTTCTCTCCATGCTGGAGTTTCTTTACACTAACATGTGCACACTCAACAGCAAGAGTGTAAGTGAAGTATATTTGTCTTGGTAACATTTCAAGTACATCTAAGTACCTTGCTTTAACCCTTAAACAGATAAAGCTGTTTTGCTACACGTATACATGCAAGGGGGGGGGGGGGGGGGCTCGTTGAACCACCCCCAGGGATTTTTGAGACGGTTGGATTTTCTTTTTTTGAGACTTTGCCTAAAATTAAAAAGGTTTATTGGAAATAGCTAGAAAACAACAACTTATATGCTAAAACTACGAAATAAGAAGAAAAGTTTAAATAACTGGGAGTTTTTAATCATTTTTAATCCAAAAATAGAAAGTTTGACAGCAAACTCGGATTTCAGGCAATTAGTATGGTGATGTCATAATGTCGGAATATGTGTTCATTATGGAGGAACAGTTACTAGGTAAAACTATCTGGCAATTGGTCAGTGGGCAAAAATTTAAGACAA
>JAOBRG010086441.1:3469-20459 GCA_027574985.1 Umimayanthus nakama | reverse complement strand
AAATAAGGGCGGGGGGGGGGGGGCTGAAGTACATCCACCCCTTCCCTCCCCTCCTTCCCTCCGCGGGGCTTGTACACTTTTACCGTTTTCATCCTTGTACAGTAACAACGTTGTGCATGCTTGATTTGGAGTTTTTCTGTGCGTTTTAATCAGAAATTCTAGGACTTTTCACGTGCTAAGATTATAGGTAAGTGCACCAACATGCCATTGTTTTTGATACGGTCAAAGCTTTATAGAAAGCGCCGTTCACCCAGTGGTTCTAGTTTAAGTAATTTGGAGCGGTTTTTAACGTTGATAGGCATAGTTAGGGTGTTTGCATTTGATTTGAAGGCGTCTTGTAGTAGCTACGGTGCTCTAGATTTCTGAAGAGGGTGAAAATTAGGAGAGGGGTGGAGAGAGAGAGAGAAAGAGGTGGTGGATTGGCGTGCACTTACGGCTTATACCATCTCTCAATAAACAAATGCAAACTAGCACTTATGTTTTTCTTAGCTTTGCTAGTGCAGACTCAAACTTGTTAACAATCAATACAACTGAAATACTTTGTTTGCTACCACACGCAAAAGGCAGTAAACTATTAAGTTTGCTACTTTAATTCGTACGACAGCTCGAGCTCAGCTGCGAAGGGTGTTGCCGCTCCAAACTTTGTTGGTCACTTTAATGTACAGTAAAGGCCCCTTTTCCTCTCCACACCACCCTAAAAAACATAAGAAAACCCTGGGCTCGTAAAGAAGATTTTGCGGTATGTATAGAACTAACTAATTATTTAGTTATTTTCTGCCACTCCAGCTTCAAGACAAAGAATGTACTTGAGTTGGTTAGCGGTAATCTTGTTGAAGGCAGTTCTTCTTTGTGAATCTGTTGGAGGTACGTCCAATGTACGGTTTATTGTTCAAGTGAAGAAATACGCACTAGTTTATGAGCAGCAAATTCTTTCGTCAGTTATGGCACTTGCTCTCTTACGGGATAAGCCCATTTCAGACAACCAAAACAAGAAGCAGACAATGAGGTTAAAATGGCTATTTTTAACCATTTTTAATAGTTACAGGTATCAGTTGCTCTAACAAACTAGCCAATGGTTGTATTAACCATTTAAATGATTGCTTATTCTTACAAATAAAGAAAGTTCATGCAATTTTAGTATACTTTTGATAGCTTGGCTGTAGCTAGCTTCAGCTGGGAGGGCAAATACCCCACCTAAACTTTGGACCGGAAGCTAAGTATATAGCTAAGGTAAAAATAATTTTTAAAATTTATTATGAATTTAAAAAATCAATGCAGTAATTATTGCAGGGCCATAGATAGCGTCAGGTAGGGAGAGAAAATGTCCCCTCCCTCTTACAGTCGAATGAAGCTACGACCCTGGATAGCGTTTGATTTTAGCAGTACCATTTTGAGGCATTTCTCCTTCCTTTCAACCATTCAGGTTACCGTTCAAGTTGGAACGGATCAAAACTTTGAAGATGAGCTTTTCGCTGAATATAAACTTACATTAAATGAGCTTCTAGTAAAAAAAAAATGTTTGTCAATACGTCTAATAGTTTGCGAGACATGACGAACGAAAGGTCTTACCGGAGGTAAAATTGCATGACGTGCGCGGTGTATTTCGGGAGTGAGTTTCTCGCGTTATGTTTTGACTAAAACTACGAAAATGCAACCTCAATTTTTAATCGCATGCCATCAAATTTGGCAAGTTGATAAAATGATAGATGAAGATGAAAACCGTCTTGGCGAATCTGTAATACCGCTCCAATTACTTTTTATGACTCAAACAGGGCATTTTTGTATGCTGCAAATGGAGAATTTTGTTTCAAATGTCTGCAGCTCAGGAAATTAAAGACGATTTCAATCAAAAATCACCAGGACTGAATAGAAACGCAGATGATACCAAAACTGAAAAACAAACTACAAATGGCGTAAATTGAAGCTGACAGCCGCATTGACGTTTAGAAGTGAAATGTTTAATTTGAATTATGACGCAAAAATTCTTTAAAAACATTTTCACCATCATCTAGGTATTTTATAAGCTTTCCATTGATATATAGGTTTGTGGGTAACCGATTCAGATTAACGAAGTTACATACCAAAAACTGAAAACACCGCTCAAGGTGAACAGTAACCTTAAACTGGCGGGTTCGTTTTGGAATCGGTTAAGAATATGCGCATCAATTTTGTATAGCACACTATTTGATTTGCTTAGTAACAATCATCACCAAGTTTGCCGCTGTTGCCATGGTAACAAACACAAAAATCCAAGATGGCCGCCAAAGGTCTCCATTTTGGATTTTTAAATTTTTTAAATTTTGCTAAAAATTAGGAGATTTTGTTGGAAACAGCTAGAATAAGCAACTATCAGAGTGTTTAACAGAAAAGACTAGTGAAACATTACAATAACCGCAATACTTGACCTCACCAATCCATATAACAGGAACATGCTGCAATTCATCACGTCTTCTGCTCTCTATCACAACAAGCATTGTAGCTGTCGATACAGTCACGTCACGAGTGGAGACCCTCTTGTCTAATTTAACGAGAGCCGTTGCTCTTGATGTGGACGTTGCAAAGGGATACATATACTGGAGTGACGTCAATGAAGGGGTCATACGAAGGGCGAAGATCGCCGGTTCAAGCATAGAGGTGTTGTTTGAAAAAGACATCGGTGTGTGTGACGGGCTGGCAGTGGATTGGCGTACTGGTCTTCTGTACTGGACTGACGCTGTATACGATGTGATTGAAGTCGCCAATGTTGTTGCTACCGAGAAACCAAGACGTGTTTTACTGAGCACAGGGCTTGATAGTCCCAGAGGAATTGCAGTTGCTCCTGATGACGGGTGAATACTGAATATTCCAATGTACCTTCCTCTTAACATCGATTTTTCTTCTAACTAGAGAGTTAAGCCTATCCTTACTGGGGAGGGGGGGGGGAGGGGGTGTTGATTCAGCACCCCTTCCCCCACTCACACTTTTTGTTGTTGTTGTTGTTCTCTTGAAGTAAACGGTAGGAAAACCAAAGTTAGTGACGTTTCCTTAATATTTATTGGGAACATTTTGGACTGCTTTTTGTTGACGTAGGCAGTTAACTTTAGGAGAAACTAGCCTGTTATAGATACATCTAAGTGTATTTCCCTCCGGGGTATTACTGAACGCACATTGAACACATACTGTACCCGACTTGTTGCTTTGTTCCTTTTTAGGTTCTTGTTCTGGACTGACTGGGGCCGTTTCCCTAAAATTGAGCGATCCACATTGAATGGAGCTGGAAGAAAATTGATTGTGTCAAGTAATCTCGGTTGGCCAAACGACGTTACCATTGATAATACGACTAGAAAGATTTTTTGGGTCGACAGCAAACTGGATAGAATAGAAACAACGGATTACAATGGGAACAGAAGAACAAAGATAGTAGAATTGACTGGTCTCCACCCCTTTAGCCTAACATTGTATAAATCGTTTCTGTATTGGAGTGACTGGAGATCAAGAAGTGGCTTACTCAGTTTCGACTTAATAACCAATAAAATACGAAGCTTCAGCGTTGTAGGCTCACAGAAAATGGGAGTCACGATGTTTCACCAGTCGAAACAACCAAGCGGTAAGGTTTTACTTTGCTGTATTACCAAAACACGATTATGGTTTCATTGAGAGCAGTTTTCATGTTAAAAATAAATTAGCGACAGGCTACCAAAAACTAAATACAAAACATTTTGTTTCTTCCTTTGCGTGCTTCCCTTTCCCTTTACTCTTGTTCTGTTATTGCAGGGATGGGGTGGGGTCTTAAGGAAAAAACGTTTGATCTATATAGAAGTTTAAACGGTTTATACCAAGGTTGAGAGTCTTCCCCTCCCTCTACTTTCAACTATTGCCCTCCAAAGGAAAATTCCCCCCTTGGCTAATTTATGAACGAAGGTGTGTACCTGTCGTGAAACTTCCCCCCTGCTATTTCTGACATTTATCTTATATTTTGGGTATTTCAGAATATTTTTGTTACAGCAAATAAAGTTTGAGTTTTAACCGAAGGAGAATAGCTGTTAAAAGCAGCCACCATCGAATATCTCCAAGCAAAAGTGTCGGTCAGCTTTGTTTCTAAGTTTGATATCAAACAAGTAAATTTAAAACCACTAAACTTCACTTCACTTAAACATTTTTTGTTTTGTTTGGACATGCACACCACTATGAGTTAAGAGATACGCATAGAACTGTGGATGTTGGATACTTATGACTTTGGTTTCAACCCCTGTTTGAAACTAAACCCCGTGATATGCCAAGACTCAACAGAAAATCTCTCCAAAACAAGCTATGGAAGGAAGGTTACAATCGAGTCAAGTTGGATTAAAGAATTTGAACACCCTGCCATTTGAACAAGTTCTTTGATTCTATGTTTATCAATAACATTTATCAATGTACATTTTAAACAGGACACACAAATTGTGTGTCAAACCCATTGTGATTAAAAATCTTGTCTTGAAAACTTAACCTTTATAACATTTTTTTTCTAATTTTAAGGACCTGATCCATGTGGTATCAACAATGGAGACTGCAGCCATCTCTGCCTACCAAAACTTCGTGGATACGAGTGTGCATGCCCCACTGGGATTGCTTTGAGCAACGATAACAAAACGTGCAACAATGGTAAAAATTAATGAATGAGCTGGTTGTAAATCTGGTGAAGCAATCCTTCAGTGGATTGCGTAAACACGAGGTGTGAGAGTGGTTTTCCGGCAAATCAGAAGAGGGGCCTAGTCGAGCGGTTTCATTAGCTAACAGACTTTTTACTATGCATAATCCAACCCGTTTGTTCTTTTCTTTGTTATGGAAAAGTGTCGACATCAACAACGACAGCAACAAAAACAATTTGTTTTGTTTCCAGTTAGTTTGATAGTTAAAATGTAAACAGATGCCAGTAAAGGGAAATTTTATTTTATATCGGAATTTAAATGTATGTTTGTCATGGAGGTACAACTATTATAGTATTATAGATATCCTGGCAACATACTCACACACATACGCACACACACACGCACACAAAACATACAAAACAAAAAGAAAAACTGACGAAGTAATCAAGTATTTACTACAACATAAGATCGAAACTGAAGACGAAGACAATCATACGCTTAATACTTTTCAAATTAGATGACTCAACATCGCTGTTACACCGAGATAAACTAGAATTTTAAGGTAAATATTTGTTTCAATGTTCTGGATGCAAACTTGGCACGGCACGGACATTTTCTGACGTGGTTTCCCCACTCCTCCAAATGAAGACATTTTATGAGCACACATGCTAATCTAGCTTCTTATCAATTTGCCATCTTCAACAGATTTTAAAACCTTCCTACTATTTACTGATACAAATTCCACAACAATCAATTTGATCTCTTTGGATGTGGGTTACTCTGCCCGATTGACCTTGATTCGGCTTACTGGAACCCATCGACCGAGTGGGATCGGTTATGATTCATTGGAAGACAGGGTTTACTGGGCAGATATTCAGCAGCAGTGGATTGCAAGAGCGTTTAGGAACGCTACGGCCGTGGAAATTCTATATCAATGTGGAGTCCAGACTCCTTACGGATTAGCTATAGACTGGATTGGACGCAATATTTACTGGGCCGACACCGGCACGTTTCGTATTGAAGTGGGAAAACTCGATGGTTCCGCAAAGAGATCTTTGATAACGGATGGGTTAAGTGAACCGAGAGACATTGTGTTAAGCCCTTTGGACGGGTAGGTTATTGTTTAATAATTCTCATTACTTGCTTTAGTGACACATTTCTACAAAACAATCGCAAATGTGTGCAATCATATTTGCATGAATGCCTCTCCCCTCTTAAAAACATATTGCTTTGTTTTTATAGATATCAAGAGTAAGCTTTTACGATTATGCAATATTGTTTTTCTATGAGGTTAAGTTTTCTGAACGAATCCGGATCCATATCAGCAGAGTTAAAGAAACATAACACATTGCTTACACATTCAGTTCTTCAGCGAAATAATAAATGTGCATTAAACATTGAGTGTTATAAAAGATTGTTGTTAAAAAGATTACTCAATTGAGGTACAAGTACTACCTGTATCTTATATTTTTACAATTAGTGAGTTTGATCGACATCAATGAAAATAGTTTATAGAAGAAGGTGCCATTTCAGAATCACCGAAGGAAAACCCTGGAAGAT
This sequence comes from Umimayanthus nakama, assembly GCA_027574985.1. Lineage (NCBI taxonomy): Eukaryota > Metazoa > Cnidaria > Anthozoa > Zoantharia > Parazoanthidae > Umimayanthus > Umimayanthus nakama. The sequence goes on along the minus strand of JAOBRG010086441.1, from coordinate 14,289 downwards.
ATTTTTACACAGTATGAGCGAAATAACAAAAATGTTTTATGTATATAATATTCATTTGTTAGCTTATATCAAAACACGTCGACTTTATGATTGGGAGGAAAAGGAAGAGATTTATGGCATTCTGCCCATGCACTGCCGATTAATGAGTAACACGTGTCTCAAATAAATAACTGACCGGCAACCAAATGAACGCTGATAATTCGCTCAGCTATGGACATTTCGTACGAGTAGGAGATAAATCAAAGTTTATGATTTGTTGGGTTTCTATCGAGTAAAGCCTCATAAACAGGCTGAGTCAAAGATTTTTTAAAAGAACCGAAAGGGAAGTGTTTTCTGTTCAGCCAAAAATTACAGCCATGGATCATGACTGATCTCTAATACTGGCACGCACCACGCTAACAAAATTACCTTACGTCAAGTATGTCGAAAAGGGAGAAACATAATCGCAGTATTTTGCTTCTATAGTTAAGGTCAAGATGGGTTTTTTGAGGAATATATTGAAAATTTATTTTTTGAAACCAGGGAAATGTACTGGACAGATTGGGGAAGTAACCCACGAATAGAAAAAGCGAATATGGACGGAAGTTCAAGAAAAACCATAATTAACTCTGGTCTAAAGTGGCCAAGTGGTCTGGATATTGACCGGTCTGCAAAAAAGTTGTACTGGGCTGATGGGTCAGAGGACAAGATCGAACAATCAGACCTTGATGGCCAGAACAGGAGAGTTTTACTGCAAACAGCAAGTATCAATCCATTTGGAGTTGCACTTTATAAAGGGTATCTTTACTGGACCGACTGGGAGAAGAAAGCGGTTTTACGGTTGGAACTGTCGACCGGCGACAATGACACAGTGGCTGTCGGTTTGTCGCAGCCGATGAACATTCACGTGTACAACCGGAATACCCCAGCAGGTTTGTAGCAGCTACGGGCTCAAATCTGAGCATACTGTTTAGAATGGAAAAAAAGCCTTAACATTTGTGGTTTACATATTACGTTTGTCTGTATACAGCTATTTCAAAAAAGGTTTTCATAGTCAATAGTCCGATACTGGAACCGAAAAGGACTGTGGGGTTCAAGCAGCACAAAAAATCTATTACTGTTAGCATCAACTTTTCAAAATATAGAATGCAGGTCATCTGTAATGTCACGGCCATAAAGTAACAACCTTCACGGGTACATTATCGTTCCTTTAGACTGTACCCATGGTTCCTTTCGGTTCCAACATTGACTATTGACTATGACAACCTTTTTTGAAATAGCTGTATGTGTGTAAATGTGTTTTCTTCTGTAACTACGTTGTGTGTTCGTGCTCTGCGGTGTCTGTTTATTAGTGTTTTAAAAGACATTTCTGTATCAGATTGTCTCACTTATTTGATCTTGATTTGGCGTTTGACACTTTTTAATCTGAGCTAGCTTGTGTTCAGTCTCTTAAACCTGTACTCGAGAGTGCGTGTGGAGGTCTAAATATGTGTGGAAGAACAATACCGTGTACGTGCAAAAAGCAAAGTGCGAAGACAAGAATTGTATGATTGTGATTGTTTATCAAAATGCCCTGTTAATTGTTCATGCAATATTAGTTAGACTTTAAACATTTATTTACTAGAATTTTGCTGTTGTAATGAGTTAGATTAAGGCAATTGAAGAGCCTATCTGTGGAAATGTTACCAATAAACCATTATTATTGTTATTTTATAGTGATTGCGTGTGCGTGTGCAAATGTATACGTGTCTGCGCGCGTTTACTTGTACGTGTATGTATGCTTGTGCATTTGCGTCATGCGCGTGCGTGTGGGCGAGCGAATATGGCTGCGATTATGTGGCTGTACATGTATCTACATGTGAATGTGAGCGGTTTCGATGTAAAAACAAATGTATTAGTGTACGTCATCATGAATATCGCTTAGTTCTTAGTTGACGGAAAACAAGTGTCACTTTCATATAACGAGGTTAGGATTCGTTTCTATTTAGTTTCAAGCAACTCGTTTTCTGCTAACAACGGAGGATGCAGCGATATATGTTTAGTAACTTCCGGTGGCTCAAAGCGCGCATGTCCAAATGGAGTCACGCTGAAGGCAGACAGTAGCACCTGCGACTACGGTGAGCAATAGGCGAATCTTTCCTGACTTCGTTGTTTACATCTTGATACTTTAGCATATGTGCTTAAGTTTCTTACTCAGTTACTAAGCAATTAAATGATCAGCTGTGAATAATGGTAGGGTTTCTTAAGATACGTTTTGCCAGAAAAATTTAGTCCAGTATGTTAATTGCTATTTGTGTGACGCGTTTTTTCAAGCAAATGTAATGCTCATTAATAATTTTGCCACGTAACAGTTTTGTGCATTTTTGAAAGCCAATAATCACAAAATATTCTCAAAAGCTGCAAGTTTTTTTGATAAGTAATGTGGAAACTTCTCTTTTCTGTTTCAAGTTCGGTTTTTTTGTAGCAGGGTTGTTTCTAAGTGCGTATGATAATTAAGCAAAATGGAAAAAATGTCGTTAGGAAAGATTCGCCTATACCAATGTAAAGATCCTGAAACACATAACTAAGAAACACACAGCTTGAATTGTGACAAGATACGTATAACTGACTTGGAGAATCATCTGTCCCAAATGCTCTGCCTGTAATGATCCTAATAGTCCACCAACTTGCTGCTATTAGTGTCTCTTGTTGTGTACCCTCAATCTTCTAAGCTTTCATAAGTTATTTTTGCTGTAATCTAACGTAATGTATTTAGCTTTGTGGTATAAATTTTTTTGAATGGGCACGCTTATTTTGGAGCCGCGCTCTGTTGTGTGTACCTTACCATAATATGTTTAAAGCTTTATAAATAAGTTAGTGTCTACGTTTCTGGTGGACCCGATAGCTCTAAGCGATAACCTAATTGCAAGAGCATTGCTTTGGCATTTCAAGACTTGGCCAAAACGTCAACTTTTTCATTAGTTGAACTAAATTGTAGATCGTGTCGATCCAAATTAAATTTTTAGAGTGCTCAGTTCAAACATCGAACTTAACTAGACCAACCAAACAAGAATCGGTTCATGACCAACAGCAAGTTCCATAAGATCGAGGCCAAATTACGGTATACGTTATCTTACTAGTTTTTATACCCAACGCACACCAACGCTTAAAGGGGGAGCAACAGGCTAGGGTCGAATTTTCAGACTCAGTTACGTCATAATGGCTGGTATCTCCGTCAAAATTAAGAATATCACAAATTTGAATCATAGGAACACATTACTGTAGTTTACTGATCAAGGTTCTCAAACATTTTGAAAAATTTTGAAGATAATTTTGGAAAATTAGTAAAGGGGGACGATATGTTAATTTTGATGGATATTTAAGTTTTTATGAATTTTAGGTAAGTTTGATTTTAATTTTTGGAGTTAACGATTAATGGACGAACCCCAGCTTGTATGCTATCCGAGGAGTGGCACTTGCTCACTTAGGGGAAGTGTTTGTTGCGTTTTATTAACTTATTCCCCTTTTAAATATCCTCTCCAACTCCCCTATAAACAACTACCAAAATCTATCCTGTTGCACCCCCTTAAACATGTTTAAATATTGTTTAAATAAACGGGTTTAAAAAACTGTTTTCCAGCACAAGGTTTTCTGCTCAAAACTTACTGCAAGCAGTTCTTGAAAATATTGCCATCCAAGTTGGGTTTAGTCCTAAAAATTATTGCTTGCTAGTTACAAAAACTAACAACTTGAAAAAAGCCAAATTAATTTAACACGTTTGTGTGTAAACACAGCATAAATATCGCATAAGCTATATGAAAACTTTTCAAATCTTGCACCGAATTGCACATACAAAATAGTTTGACATCCTGTTGTACTAATATCAGACAAACTCTGTTTTATGTTATGTTAAAGCTTTGTTTGAAAGCGACCTTTCGAAAAATTTCCTACTCGTCGCTGATGAAAACGCTGGGAAGATCTACAGAACCCCGGCACCAAACTCCCGTCGCTCGTGTCGCCATTTATCCATAATGAACAACATATCTCGACCTGTTGGGTTAGCTTATGACCCGGATGAGAATCGTATATACTGGACTGACGTAAGATTGAAGATTATAGCCCGCGCGTTTATCAACGGTACTAGCATCGAAGTGATTGTAGAGCAAAATGTGGTTAATCCTGATGGAATAGCGATTGACTGGATAAATCGCAACCTCTATTGGACGGATGCGGATACCGATATAGTTGAAGTGGCAAGGCTTGACGGCACATCTAGGAAAACTGTAGCCAGTGGACAAATTGACAAGCCTCAGGCAATTGTCTTGGATCCACTGAAGGGGTAATGGCGAGTAAGAGTAACCAGATAGATGTATGTCTCTCTTACGTCTGTTTGGTGGTCTAGATAAGTATGCTAGAGTACAGATAGCCATGTCAGATACAGCTATTTCAAAGTAGGTTGTCATAGTCATTCGTCTATACTGGAACCGAAAGGAACTGTGGGCTCAGTCATATTAAGTGACAAGGCGCCAGCAGAGGTTTTTATTGTATGGCCGTGACATTTTGATTAACCTGCATTCGCCATTATATCAAAGTCAACCCTAAAAGCAATACATTATTTGTACTGCTTGAACAACACAGTGGATATTTTGTTCCAGACTATTGACTATTCCACCCTTTTTTGAAACAGCTGTATACATTGATACCTAGACATGTTTGTTGGTACCGAGATCGGGCTAAATTATTCCTTTTAAAAGTCCAGCAATGTCTTTCTGGTCCAGATGGGTGAACTGTTGCATACATAGGATTTTTCCGGTCTACACAAGCGATTTATTGCCTGAATACTTCTGACACTCTTGCTGTCTAAATATCCTAGGTATTAAATTCTTATATTAATGTAACAGGATAACTACGATGTGCTATCATGAGTCGAGCTAAGATAGCAGTTTTAGTCTGGACGATTAAGTTATTGCCGGTCATTTGGAGAAAGATAACTGGCAGTGAGTACATACGCCAAAGATAGTGTCATTAGGAATAAAAATGGTTGCGTTTGAGTCAAAAAGTGATGGGACAAAATATGCTTCGTGGGTTTCCGACCGGTCTAATTTAGGTACTAGTTTTGGAGCAGGCGTAGCTCAGTTGGTTAGTGCGCGGCCTTCGGAGCTGGAGGTTCTCGGTTCAATCCTCGGTGACTCCAACGTCTGCTTCGGTTTTCTTCTGATCCGTATAGCTTTAGCTTTAGCTTAAATACCCGTAACATTGAGCATTGACTGAGGAGCCAAAGGAAGAAAAGTGCGCACCGAAGGCCGCAAGTTTATCAGTTCGTTGCTGTCACGTGCTACCCTTGTTAAGGAAAGCCGTTTTACCCTTCTGCAAGATAAGCACATTGCAAACTTCGCGTAGTGTAATGGAGTAATCACTTCAAAGTGTGTAATTCCATTTAAGTCAACTGATTATGTTGATTTTATACATTACATTACGTTCTTCCACCTTCGAAATATCTCAAGAATCTGCAAATACTTTTAAATCGAGAAACTCTGTAGAAGTCCTTATCCACTCCTTTGTCACCTCCAAGCTCAACTGCTGTAATTCTCCCTTGTACGGCATACCCAAGTCTCTTTTTCAGAAGCTACAGTCAGTCCAGAACTCTGCTGCACGAATTGTTACCTTCTCACAGAATTAAAATACGACCACATCACACCTGTTTTGACTCGGCTACACTGGCTTCCAGTTCACTACCGAATTGTCTTCAAGATACTCCTTCAGGCCTATAAATCACTTAATGGATGCTGCCCTATCTATTTGTCTAACCTATTACGTTATTGCAAATCTAACGAACAAATGAACTTTTGCTTGTTCCTAGCTCCAACTACAAAACTTTTGGCGACCGCTCGTTTTCTGTTTGTGCACCCAAGTTATGGAACAACCTACCATACAGCCTACGAAAATCGCCCTCTTGAGCTACTATTAAAAAACACCTAAAACCCATCTTTTTAATAATTTTTAGAAGTAAATCTTTGCATTTCTGTAGTACTTAGATGATAGAAGCCGGCAATTAACTTTTTGTAGTTGTCATTTTTCCTAGTTTTCATAAATTTCTCTCTTAGTCTAATTTTCCTTATGGATATTTTGTAAAGCGCCTTGAGCTTTAATGGATATGTGCGCTATATAAGTCTAAATTTATTTTTATTATATTATTATTACACTTTTAATGCTTTTACACCAATACAATTAGGTATTTGTATTGGACGGACAGTGGATCCAAGCCCAAGATCGAAAGGGCAAGTATGAACGGCGCTTACCGAGCCGTGATCGTGAACTCCAGTCTGGTTTGGCCTAGCGGACTTGCAATAGACCTTCAGCGCAATCTGCTGTTCTGGTGCGACGGAAAAACTGGAAAAGTTGAAACCTCGGACCTCCTTGGAGGTAATAGACGAATTTTACTGGACCTTTCAGGCCAAGGAGCGATGTTCTTATTTGATATTGCGTTATATCACGATGCGATATACTGGAGTGACTGGGTTAACAAGGCGGTCTTTAAATACAACATGACTTCTGGGAACAAAACGACTGAAATCGCCGGACTAACAAAACCGATGAGAATTGTCGTGTTTGACAAGACACAGCAAGGTATGGGTGAATATGTATAGCTGCTGTCGATTTGTCAGGAGACCTTTCTCCCTTGCTTCACAAATCAACATACTACAAACAACAAAATACTTGGGGAATTAGTATAATGTTTTATAATTCGTATACCAAATTGTATAACCACTAAAATCTAGGCAACTAAGTACTAGAACATATGTTATACTTATCCAGATTATGCACTATTCATAGAACATTTCTAGCGTAAACATCTCTTCTGCTTTGTTAAAATTTGATGAAAACCTTTATAATAAATCAGTTGATTTACGTGAAAGCTTCTTTGAGAAATGGAATAAAGGCACAGGAAATAATATTACATATACTTATCCGAATGCACATTCACATTCACATTCCGTACACCCGATGTCCGTTTTTCGTTCTTTATAGCGCCCACTGTTCATCAGCTTAACAACAGTTAAACCTGCAGCAGTAGATTAGGAAAGGTAACACACCATTTTAAGAAGAAGCCGATAACAACCGGACAAGCTAAAGTGCATAATAATGCGATATAGCCGCTTTTCTGCTAGCTGCGTTTCGTAAACCACTAACGCGTGTTTTTTTTATTGGTCGTAGCGTGTCCAGCACTACGCACACCTCAAAACGGAGTGTTGACTAGTTGTCAGGGTAACCAACGTCAGCGGTTTGGTACTGTGTGTCAAATAGCTTGTAACCAGGGTTACCAGCGGTCAGGCTCGTCCTCAAGAAGGTGTATGGCGAACGGATTGTGGAGCGGACTCGACACCTTGTGCACAGGTAACCGGCAAAGGGTCGAAACTCCTAAGTAGATGTGTATAAAAGTCGTTAGAAGGTAGCCAAGATTACTGACACGTTGGCTGATTAGAAGACACAGTGCAAGTGTCGCTGTCATTTAGAGTAACTAGCAAAGCATGCTAATTAGCCAGCTTTTTCTGTAACTATTTGAAGTTATGGAGAGCATCAAAATAACCCAATGTCCCAAACAAACGTTAGTATTTCTCAAGTTTTGTTAGCATGTTTTTAGAATAGCATCGCCTATAGTAAAGCTTGCATACCAAGTGGTACCATATAACAGCATGACAATACATGGCATACCGTACCATACCATACCATAACAAACCATAGCATACCGTGACACGGCACAGCACAGCATGGCATATTATTGCTTATCGTGCAATAGCATAGCATTGCAAAGCATAAAAAATCACAGCACACAGCACACAGCACAGGAACAAGATAGCAAAATATAATATAACATTTTTTGCCACAGGATAGCATTGCAAACCATAGCATAGCACGACAATTGAAGAGCGGCATACCACTACATATTCTCTTTTTATGCATAAGAACGTCCAATTTTTCGACTGAGGCTGAACGTTGTTAAATACTTTCGGGATATCAGTTTTAAATGTTCTTAAACATGTTATTACAATACTTTTACTAATTTTTAGACAAAATTATTATGATACGTGTATCGTATGTGGTACATTTGTGTATGCATTAATTTGTACATATACTTTGTACTATGTCAAATTTTAAAATACAGTGTATCTGCGAACTTTAGTCAATAAACCCACCGAAAAGCAAATTTTTTTAATAACACTGTATGAATTATTTGCAATGGGTTATCATCATAAATAAATGTTCTTCACCTTTTCTCAGTCTCAGCATGTTATTATAATGTTCTTAATTTTTTGGCGACTTTCAGCATCATGTTTTTATAATAATAATAATAATAATAATAATAATAATAATAATAATAATAATAATAATTGTAATTTTTTTTAAATATATGACTTTATTTAAAAAATGATCTAAAACTTTAAAATATATACAAACAAATAGTATTAGTGCAATCTAGAACGCTATTAACCATATATAATACTAATATAAACTCTAATTAAACTTTTCAAAAGTTAATCCAAAAGCGATAAATATTTCGCCATAATCGTTAAAACAGATCCTAATTAAATTACAATACATAGTCAGTTGGACAAAACGGTTCTAATATTCTTGGCCTTGACTGGAGTAAAAAGGAAAGAATAAAAAAAACTGGAATAATATTTACAATAGCTAATAAAAATTATTGCTTAAATTCTGGCTTGCGCACTTCTGATGTAAAATCAATGTCAGATATATTAGCTACTCTTCTCTTCCTCCTTGTTCCTCTCACACACAGCAGGCTGCCCTGCTCTGACTGGTCTGGAACAATTCAGTGTCAGCCCTCTTAGTTGTCGGTCACGCCCTGAATACTGAACCGTCTGCATCTTCTATTGTCCACGCGAGCTTACACTTAATAATAATAATAATAATAATAATAATAATAATGATGATGATAATAATAATAATAACAACAATAATAATAAAAATGATAAAATTTATTTGTAAGGCGCAAATTCAACCAAAGGTTTTCAAATGCGCCGTACAAATGGCAATTACATAACAGTTGCAGAATTGTATGCTATTCTATCTACCTAATTGTAATTAAATTTAAAAATAAAAGAAAGTCGGTAAAAAAGGTTCCAATAAAAAACGAGTGTACAATCACACATCATATTTGCGTTTCCTGTTGCAGCGATAGTCTGCCCTCCTCTGACTGGTCTGGAACAAGTCAGTGTCAGCCCTCTCACTTGTCAGTCACGTCCTGAATACGGAACCGTCTGCATCTTCTATTGTCGACGCGGGCTTACACTTATTGGAACGTCAACACGAACATGTGGCCCACGTGGTGAATGGTCAGGAGAAAGTGACACTCGATGCGGAGGTTTGTTATTGTGTTAAAGTACACTGGACAAAATCTTGCCTTTGTAAATAGTTCGACTTTTCTGTTCTTCTTAGAGTTAAATAAAGTCAATCACATTCTTTAGACAATATTTTTTATTGAAATTGACATTTGAAATTTTTACTAGATAATGCGTTTTTTATAACTAGGCAATATTTTAAATCTATTGATGACACTGTGCGCCTGCGTTAGGCAATGTATTGTTGAAATGACGATCTCTTTAGTCATGATTTTTTTATGACGTAAAATTCATTTTAAAGTGTCAAATGTGTTTAATTTTAAACCATTCAACTTAACATTTAACATCAGGATTTAACATTTATTAGTTTTAAGTATTAATGACATTTCTTCAAAAACGTGAGAGCAACAAAGCGATGGTGTAGGAGAACGCTTTACGTCATTATGATGACGTCATCAGTTATCATTCCTGCAAACTGAAACGCTAAGAGTTACTACCTGCAATAACTATTTAACTTTTTTTTTTTGAAATCGAATACTTTAGCTGACATAAGATCATATCTGGCATTATCAATGACTTTTAAATACTTACGGAATATCCAAACCACAAGTTGCAATTTCAACAGATTCCCTGTCAAAACGTCAATACCCTTTTGCAGATGTAATATCAATCGTATTTGAAATCGCAATTTTAAAATACATAAGTTTCAGCTTCCAAAGATTTTGCGGCTGCAATTCTAACAACCCTGAATAGCTGCAATTTCTACCATTATTAAAGATGCAACTCTTTAATACATTAATTAATACATAATTTTGCAGTTCCAATTTTAGCGAACTTTAAAGTTGTAAGTTCTGCAACTTATAAAGTCGCAACGATAACATCCACTAGAGCTGCAACTTTAACAATCCATTTTTACAACCGCAACTTTAGTTTATATTCAGTTTGCAAATACCACAGCTGTTACAGTTTCAACGTTGACAACAAGCCTAATGTTGAACGTCTGGCAATCCTTTTGAAAGGTCGCAACTTTATCATACTTTAAAGTTGCAACACTCAGTTCTTAGGTCACAGACTTGAGGAGGTAACAGAAAGTACTCGCTCCCTATTCATACACCTCTAAGCGTGCTGAATGGGTACAATTAAAAACTACATAGACAGTGATGAACCAGTGGAGAAGAGACAACGAGCATGGCGTTCGTGAGTTTTAGATTAGCAAAGACAGGATAGATTGCAGCCCACCTTATGTGGTTTTACTGTCATTGTTCTTATTGTTCTTATTGATATTATTATTTTTATTATTAATTACAATATTACTATTATTGTTATCAGTTGTTCTCATAAACGAAGAATTTTTAGTATATACATGTGTAAACATGGTTATTATTGTTATTGTTGTTGTTGATTATTATTATTGTTGTTATTAATATTTTTATTAACACTAATACTGTTATCATTATTGATATTATTGTTATTACTATTATTATTATTATTATTATTATTATT
>JAOBRG010086330.1:5580-20460 GCA_027574985.1 Umimayanthus nakama | reverse complement strand
TTGGTTTTCGTCCAGGACGGAGATGCAGCGGCACAAGTCCTTTTTCCATCGACGTCCGCCAAAACAGCAGCGACCAGAAAATCACATCTGCAGGTTCAAGATCGCGGATGGTGAGTCTTCGGCGGAAAGAGAATGTGGGTTGCATTTTTTCCATCCTCTTACAAGCTGTCGCAGCACCGAGACTGATGGGGCACAGCAAACGGCAACACCAGCGTCAACCTGATTCGGTCCGTCCCAAGCGACCCAGAGAAGGAGAGGGGAGAGAGGAGAACACCGGACAACAGTTGGATGAAGAAGTGGAGAGATATGCGGTCTGCGCATTGACGGATGAAGATGAAGTTGAGGGGGATCGTGGCTGGATTGAGTGCGACATCTGTGGGAACTGGTACCACCTACGCTGCCTCCCAGAGGACTACGAGACCCCAGACCTGGAAGATCTTGACATCAGCGACATCCACTGGTCGTGCCATCAGTGTAACTGAGCCAATGTGTTTGTTATGTACTCCGTAACATTAGTTACTATTGATCTATCATGATTCATGGTTTTTCATACATTGTCATAACTTTTGAAGAACTGATGTAAAACAGTCTGTATATGTGATTGGATGTAGTGAATATAGAAAGCAAGCAGTTAATATTCCATGGATTATATAGGTTCGGCGTTTAATGATTCATATTGAAAAACCGTTAAATGTTATGGTTATGTTCCAGCACAGAGTTCTCATTGTAAAGTAATGTTGTAATTGTCACCTCGGAAGCTGACTCTGACTTCATAGAGCTGACCCGACAGACACAAATTAGCTTGGTAATGGGTTAAAGATTACATTGATTCAACTTTATAAAGCTTGCTGATTTTATTCTTTCAGTACTTACACCATTTTAAGCGTTTTTTCCTTAACGTCCACTGGCAACCCTCTGAACCCCCTCCCCCCCTCTTAACGTCCAATGGACGTTAAGCGGTGCCACATCGATTTTTGGACGCCCCCTAAAACGAAGTCTAAGTCATAGCCGATGTTCAACCCTTATTCAAAGGTGTTAGAAACAGTATAATTAGACAGTGGTTGAGGTTTAGACTTACTTGTACTAACCGACCCTTTGAGTGTTGGCTAATGAACTAAACTAACGAAATCTTTAAATTGGTCAGAGGGCATGTCAATGTTGTTGTGACACGAAAACCGAAGAGTAACTGTTTCTGTTCACAAAGAACATGTTCGAAAAACGTGCACACTCTCATGCTCGAATTGTTAAAGTGTGTTCACAAATTTTTAAACTTTCCTTTTCTCGAAAGAAAGTTTTTAAACCACGAGGAAACCAATACTTCCTTTCCTGTTCTTTTCTCTTCTGAGTGATAGTTGGCCTCGTCAGTCGTAAAGCCGTGAGAAAAAAATGCGACATATTTGTTCGAAACTGATTTTTTGTCTGCTGCGGTCGTATTCTGACGGTATGCGAACGACGTTGGAATATACCTCAGTCAGATTTAGAAATTAGCCAATGAAATCGTGTTCTATTGTTTGGCGTTGGAGAAAAAAGTGGCGAAGGTTGAACGAGTATTTGATGCTGTTCTTTTTTAGAGCTCAGTTATCAAGTGTGCGCCGTTTATAAGGTTACCGTTCACGTTGGAACGGATCAAAATTTCGAAATTAAGATTTTCGCAGAACATAAATATACATAAAGGGAACCCTTTTGTAAAAAAATAATTTTTCAATACGCCTAATAGTTTGCAAGATATGATGAACGAGAGTTTTTACCGGAAAGAAAAAATGCTTGACGTTGCGGCGTACTTTAGGAGTGACTGCGGTATCTCGAGACATGTTTTGCCGGGCTAAAACTGCGACAATGCAAAGGATCGATGCTCCCACAACTTTTAACCTCATGCTGTCAAATTCAGCAAGTTCATAAAATAATAGTTCAATATGTAAACCGTGTTGGGGAGTTAGTTGAAATTCCGCTCCAATTATTTTTAATGACTCAACCAGGGCAGTTTAGTAAGCTGCAAATATGGAATTTTCTTCAAATGCTTGCAGAAAATTAACGACGCGCACAATCAAAACGGTCCCCAGCACAGAATAAGATCGCAAATGGTGCTCAAACTCACAAACATACGAAAAATGGTTGAAATTGAAACTGACAGCTGCATTGACGCTAGAACTGAAACAAACAGTTTAAATTATGATGCTCGCATTCGTTTATTAACCAAATTTTTAAAAAAAATTTCTTTATCATTTAGTTTATTTTCTTAGCTTTTCCATTGATGTGTAGGTTTGTGGGCGTCCGGTGCGTATTAACGGAGTTACATACGGAAAACTGAAAACACTGCTCAAGGTTAACGGTAACCTTAAGCTGTTTTAGTGTAGACTGTAACCTGCAGAACCCGCCAATTGTGAACTCTGCTTCTAGGTAACATTGTTTTCTCTTTTGTTCAACAGGAACGAATTAGAAAGATCCTTTCTAGAACTGCTGCAGTTCAACATAAACGTACCGTCCAGTGTGTATGCCAAGTACTACTTTGATCTAAGATCGTTGGCGGAAACCAACAACTTCACATTCCCTTTGGAACCTCTCAGTAAAGAAAGGGCCAGAAAGTTAGAGGTAAGAATTAGGCAAAATGAAACTTAAAGGCTCGTTTTTTTGTAATTGAATTTCAAGTTAAGTTCAAGTTAAGCATTCTCCGTTGCTTCTGCTAAACTCTGCAACTCTCTGCCTTAATATGACCTTAGATTTATTGAAAACACCAACACATTTAAAACTAGTCTCAAAACCTGTCTTTTTAAGGAAACTTTTATATTGCAATAGTTAGTTGTTCACCATAGTTTCATTTTAGTTTTATTGTATTTGTTGTTTCAAGATATATTTTTTTCCTAAATATTTTATGTGTAAATTGAAGAACTTTGTAAGAGTATCGAGCGCTGAGGATTCTCTGAATTGTATTATTATTATTAACTGTCTATGTGCCCGAATAGCCGAAAGAATGAAGACAGAGGGCTACCTAGCTTTACGGTTATTTAATGCAACATTGCTTCATTTACAAGATTCTCGGCTGAAAACATTTATTTTGTGTTTTCCTGATTTAGTGCAGGGAACAGGGTTTGTAAAACAAGAGGACACAAACTCCTCTACAAAATTCTAGTACCTACCCACCCCCTGTAAATACGAACACCCCTCCCCCCCCGATTACACCCAGTAAGCTTAAACTATTATAGAACAGACAAACAAAGAAAATTTGATTGAGAATTAACAAGAACACACAGTATAAACACCTAAACCACGGCATTTTCAAATAAGTCTTTGGTGTCGTCTCGGTTCCTATTGGCAGCAAAAGATTGGTAAATCAGTTCTAATCGATTTCCCGTAGGTGGCCGTCTTGAAAAGCGACGCGTTATGGACGGTTGCAGAGCAAAGTTGCATTCTTACAACTAAAGTGAAAGAGAGGATCTGTTGCACGGAACTTTTCAAGATGGCGGTCCCCCGCGGGAAACTGAAACTTAAAAAAATAAGGCAAACTAAAACACTTTAAAAGAGAAGCAAAAGATAAAATAGCTATACATATGTACATACATAAACGTGGCTAATTAATAATACCTACAAGGATATAACGTTAAAGTTAAGTTCTGTATAAAATCGGCGTGACAATCTTACATTTTAGCAGTAAGCCAAAAAAATCTACTAGTTTTCTGTTTTATGATCAAATTTGTTTTGGTTTTAGGCGATTTCAAGTATTTGTGACGACCAAATGCGAGAAATGGCGTCGCCTGGGCTGAAGCGATCTTCTAGTCTAAACGCGTTATCGAACAACCGAACTAATATGGCTATATTGTCATGAGGAAAGGCACTATACTGTCTCATAGCAGAAGAGCTTTCCCGGCCTTGCTGGGGTGAGGTTTGGCGATGTCCACAACTCGTCCAGGCGTCAAAATAATTAAACACAATGACCCACCTGGTTATTGGTTGTGGTTAGCTGTACAACTACCTCGACATCTTGGTGGAAAGATAGCTACCAGACAACAGTGTCTCTTATTGGGTTGATATTGCCATCCAGTGTTATGACGGACAAACCGTTGTGTTGGCGTTAACGTGGACACGTTTCTTGTTGGTGCTTGAGGCATCTGTTGCTTCAGGCATCTGTGGTGGAAAGAAGGCGCAACCCATGCAATACGGCCCATCATACTATAAGGTGCAGGGGGTCCTTGTTTTACGAGTCAGTGAGTTATGAGTCTAGTGCCGCATTCACTGTTCTTACCAAACGCGTTTCAGCTAATCTTGATGGCAGTTTAAGTGTGCAGATCAGTGGCTTAAACTCTGTGTAAACGAGTAGCTTTGCGAATGTTGTTACAATATTCAAATTCTTCCTCCAGAGCCTGTTTAAGTCCAATTATAATGTAACAATACCAACATGTTGAAGCCGTACAAGCTCAACATTGTTTTGCTTAGTATAGACCAGTTCACGATTATTCGTTGCATCATGGGTAATTGGGACAAGATTTACAGTGAATGAGTGAACAAAATGAGGTTTTTCGACGATTTATCCCGAACTTTTCATTTTCAAGTTCTGAATTTTTCAGAGAATGAAAATAATACAAATGTTTTGAGAACATGCTGACCAATGACGCAAATGGTTTCAAATTAGTGGAGTACTTACCGAATATATACCATCTCGTCGCTCCGACTCCATACAAATGCTTGTAAAGCTCCCGTCGGGAATGAATCAACACGAGGTAATTCGCAAAATTCTTGCATTTGCTATTCATTTTAAAGCTTTAACTTTCCAGAACAGTAAAGATAAGTAAATTGTAGACTGAATAACGATAATAACTTTCAGTTTAGCGTACTTACTACAACAATTTTCGAATCCGTGTCCTAAAATTGTATCGGTGAAACACTCGCAAACCCGCCAACAAACAATAGATTTACTACTAAATTTGGTCAGTTCTCGTCTAATTTGCGACCAATTACGCCAGTTATCAGCCTATCCCTAGAAAACATTTTTACCTTTACTCCATGAGAAGTCTAGAGTTTGAAATTGAAAATGTCGGGAGAAATCGTCGAAAAACCTCATTTTGCTCACTTATTCACTGTAAATCTTGCCCCAATTACCCATGATGCAACGACAATCTTGAACGGGTCTATTGAAGGCTGTTACTCGTCGTCAATGAGCCTTCGTTTTTTCTCCACACAGTCCAGCGGTATGATGTCCGCGAGAGAGAGTGGCACAACGGTCCGTCCATGAACTCTCGGCGGAGTAAGCACGGCATGGTTGAGGTAGATGGCAGTGTTTACGTCATCGGCGGGTTTGACGGGTCATCCACTCTTAACTCGGTAGAGAACTTCTCTGTTAACTCCAACAGGTGAGGTGGACAAGGCGGGGACACGAAAAAACTTGAAGACACTCGTATGACCCCCCTGGAAAACTAGACACACGCATACAAAACACTACATCCCGTGTCATACCCGTACTAACATTTATAAATTCAGCTATGTTCTCCGCACTGTTGTGAAATGGGATGTTCTTTCCACACCAAGCTGAGGCCATTGCTGGCACGAAGTCAGGGGGTTGTGCCCTTTTAATCAGTGCAACCGCTGACTTACGCTGTGCAGTCGTTGAACGCAAGGCTTCATCTACTTGCGACAGCGTATTATAGTTTTGCTTCCGTTGCCAAAACTCTGGTCAACTAGAAAATAATTTGAACCTAAAAAACGTTTCAAGTTTAAACGTTAATTTTGTCAGCTAATCAAAATTCCATCTAAAGCAGAAGGCTTTTTTTCTTCAAACTTTTCCCTTAAGATTCTTCTGACCTTAGTTATTTTTATTTTCGAGCAAACTACATGGAGCTCTAACAATAAGTGTCCTTAAAAGTCCAACTGAACGCGGTGACACACGTAAATACTACATAACTGCCCCAAGTCGCACAAAGTTCAAGCTTTCCTACTATCCGGCCTTAGGTTTTGAAAGTCATTAACCTGAATAAATAACAATGTGAAGGGAATTGATAGATAAATTTTTCAAGCAATCTAGAACGTGCAGCTCCTCAGATGGCCCCCTTTTTTCTTCGCCCTTCGGAAATTGGGACCTAGGCCCCATTTCCCCCGCGTGGGGCCTAATCACTCGGAGCGTAGCGAAGAGCGAAGAAAAAACGGGGCCAGTCCTCAGAGTGCCAAATTGAACTAATCAAAAAAACGGTGAACTTTAATTCAGTTTTACAGCAGGTAGGCTTACTGTTAGCATAAAAGTAAAAAGGTTTTAAAAATCATATATACTTAAAACAAGTAAGTGAAAAACGCTGCAAAAAGCTTGTGTTTTGAGATCGAATGATTACTGAAAAAAACTTGCATTGAGTTGCGTTCAAATGTGAACTTGCTTAAAGTTGATGCAAGTCAACACAACTCCGAGCATTGGGCGAATGATGCAATTCAGTGGCCAAATCAAACGCAGGTTAAAACTCAAGTTGCAAACTTGCAATTGAATTCTTCCATGGACTTGCGGCCGTGACAGAACGGTCAAGGCTTACGAGCTAACTTTGCAAATTTCGGTTTAACAAAAAGTTTCTTTCACTTTCCTTTACTTCAGTGAGAGTATATGATTTCAATGAATTCATTTATTTCGCGATATGTATGACTAATTCATTATTTGGCCTTTTCCTTTTTGTTAATTATAAGGTGGAAGACGCGCTCATCCATGCCAACGCGTCGCCGTTGCGTTTGTGCAGTTGTATATGGTCGCCATATCTACGTTGTTGGCGGCCATGACGGGTCCAGCATTCTCAACACTGTCGAGACGTACGACACTGCACGGTGAGCGCGCATGCGTAATCTTTACTTAAAAGAGTATGAAAAACATCTTCCAAGGGGAAAGAGGTAATGTACTGAAATTCCGCATCCAAATTATTTGGAAATAAGTTGTCAGTGCACAACAACTGAGCTTACTGAGTTTTTCGTCTTTCAAATAGCTGGAAAGCTTAGTACAACTTCTTCGTCCGATTCACGATAACGCAACTTATGTAGGCGCAATATGGGAAAAAATTTGGTTATGTAGGAAACTGACGAATGCTAAAGGCTTGATAGTCAAAACTATGAACTTGTTTTGTAAAGAAACTGTCTTTACTTTTTGTTTCTCAACTGGCTCCCATAAAGCGTTCACTATACAAAACTATAAAACTGAAGCTAACAACGACCTTATCGCGTTTTATCGCAAACTGGAATTGTCTTACTATATTTTACCGGCTTTCCGACAGTCCCTTGATGCTCTTCAATAAACAACCAAATTCTGAAACTGTACTAAATCTTGATGCTTTGATGTTTTAAGAGTCCAGTGTAGTTTGTTGTTATTGTTCTCTCTATTTGAAATTTAGGGCGCGTTCGATTGACTCTATTCCGGGAATAAAAACTTTTTTCAATCTTATTGGCCCAGATTCCTGCAAAGGTAGAAGAAAAATGCGATTGAGCTTCATATCTCACCCCAGTCATTACGTTTAACTAGACATTTGGTTGTTCTGCGAATCAGGAGAGAATTTTGAAGTTTTATTCTTATTCCGGAATAGACGGAATAGGGTCAATTGAACGCACCCTTAACGTACTAGTTAATTTTACGACTTTTTTTAAGAACCACAATGACGAACGCCCCTGGTGAATGGGACATTCTTATAAACTCTACATTTATTATTATTAATATCATTGTTATTATTATTACTATTATTATCATTATTATTATTTTCGTTATTATTACTATTATTATTATTATTGTTAATAATATTGCTATTGCTTTTAGTATTATCAATACCATTATTGAAGAAATGTGAAGCAGTGGCTGTTACGTTTTGTAATACTTTAGTGATTCGTGGAGCTCGACTGAGGTGCAGCCAATGAGGGACCGCCGCTCGTTCCCTTGTGCTGTGGTGTGCGAAGATGAGATGTACGTGATGGGAGGGTACGATGGAAACGACACCCTCCGAACTGTGGAAGCTTACAGCTTTGAGGTGCGTCTGATTGCAGTAGCCCTTTTCTTAATAGAGCAGTTTCGTATTGCCGGTTGCCGCTGATTACAATGACTGTAGACTCGTTTTTATAATATGAGCTTCGACTTGATGTTAAATATTCATAAACTCAAGTACGGGTATGAAATATTCACAACTCTGTAATGCTTCGAACATCGTCCGCTATCTAAAAGCCCATATCCAACACGCGTTCGTGATATAATTGTTAAATGTTAGCCACGGCTTTCTGAGGATCGTACAAAGTTTCTTATCGGTTGAAGTATGATGTATGGAGTTCCTCACTTGTAACGCTCTTCCCCGTCAGACACACCACTGGAGGCAAGTCTCCCCAATGAATGTGCCAAGGTCCAATGCAGGAGCAGCAGTTTTTAACAGGAAGATCTTCTTGGTGGCTGGCTGGGACGGAATCAGTCTGAATTCTGTGGAGTGTTACGACATTGGTACCCAGGGCGAATGGCAGCGCCTCTCCCCTCTCCCCAGGCCCACCACGGGCGTACGATGTTGTTTCTTAGCGTTCCAGACCAGCCAGGAATTGAAGCCCAAAAGCAAAGGCAACAAGGGCCACCTGTGCATTGTGTGCTAACGAGAGTTGTTTAAGCGCACCTTCACTTTTTTTGATCTGAAATAAGAAAAATTGAATTTGAAAAAAAACCCCAGATCAGACCAAGTAACCTTAGAAACAAATATTGAACAGAACAAGTTGAACTGTGTTGATATACTGCATGTAAATGTTAATAATGTAAATAAATATCTTACCAAAGCCCGAAGGCCGCGTTGTCTTGTTTAAAAATCCCGATGCCTTGCAAGAATAAGATCAAACATCCCATCTGATATGAAGGGTTGCACTCATTCTGCTTTTGCTTCTTCTTCTCTCAGTTCAGAGGGAGAAAATAGGTTTTAATGGTCTTACCAGACAATTTCCCCATTGTTGATCTGCTAGAGGACAAAAATTGCGCCTCAAAGACGTTTTGAAGCGGCATATGAAGAAAACAGGCATCTTTCATGATACCTTGGAGGAGGATGCAGTCCTCAGTGGCAAAGGCGAAAACTGTTGACAAAAGCATCTCGAACAGCGTAAGCGTGTGTTATATTTATATGTGCGTATTTACACGTGTTTGCTTTTGTCGCGAATTGACCACCTAGTCAAGGTGGGGTGCTTTCCATGACTCGATGATCCAGCTATGCCGGTTGGAGTTTTACCGCTTGAACGTTGTTACGGGAAACTGCAGCTATGAATTTAAGTTGACAGGACATGTTGGGAACTTTAACCAGGCCACAAGTTGAGGCAGAAGGACAGCTTTAGTGAAATGTTCCTAAAAAGAACTTGAAAAGTCCGCACGAGTCTCAAAACGGGTAAGAGAGCAGTGGAAACAAGTGAGATGGAAAGGGAAAACCTTAATATCCTTGGGTATTGACTGGAGCAGGAAATAGGCGACAAATGATGGCTCCTTTATTTTGTTCTTAGGAAAGCAACTCATCCGTCCCGTATCATACCTTGTTATTACACAACTCTGAACTAAGGTCGTCCAACTCTGCCTCAGGACGTTTATCTAAAGCGGGCCAGGCTAAACTAGGATACCACATGTAGCGCGCTACATTGTCGCGTGCTACATGTGTCCTGAATGTTTGTCAGCTTAGCCACCGCGGAAACATTGTAGCGCGTGACAAAATTTGTAGCCGAGACACAAAAACTTTTTCTGGGAAACATCAGAAACATTTCTTGTATCCCTACATGTCGCTCGATTGTTGCTTGCATATTTAGCCACCCCTAAACACATGCTGGCGACATTTCGGCTACAATGTAGCGCGCTACATGTATCCTAGTTTAGCCAGGCCTTTACTCATGTAATATCAGTTTAGGGTTAAATAGAATAAGATAATTCTGTTGTGGTTGTTGTTGTAGCGGTGAAAATTCCCTCCTCGAGTCAGGAAAAGCTA
Organism: Umimayanthus nakama; assembly: GCA_027574985.1. Classification (NCBI taxonomy): domain Eukaryota; kingdom Metazoa; phylum Cnidaria; class Anthozoa; order Zoantharia; family Parazoanthidae; genus Umimayanthus; species Umimayanthus nakama. Next base: position 10,537 of record JAOBRG010086330.1, on the reverse strand, counting down.
CCAGCGACAGAATCATCGGAGAACCTTTCCACTACGAACTCACAGTCTCGTTCATAGTGAACATTAGCGAAGTTAACACAGAACAATGTTTCAGTCCCCACTAATAAAGCAGATGAGCAGATGAGTGTAATAGCAACTCCAGCTTAAAGCATTGAGAGCTCCCCAGCATAACATGTTTCTTACATGAGGAGGTAGTACGAACCTGGAATGTCGTTGGACGAGAAATGGCTATGAGGAAGCAGGGCTGTCGCACAATCAACGGCATCAATAAATTAAGTGATATGAAGAAAGGCTTGCTATGTTTTGTCTGGAAACGTGTGCGACCCTTGACCGTCACAATGATAACCATTTCTATCACTTCGTCCAAACAGAAAATTAAGGTCTTTAGAAGGTGTGCAGACAATTAGTATATGCTATTTGCAAAGATAAGGACTTCAGAGCTACAAGCGATGCAATCTTATCAACAGAAACTAGAAAGTGTTTTCTTTTGCACCAACAGACTTGCATCGCAAGAAGAAATTACATCATAAAATAGATTGGAAGAATATCTTTTCGGTGTTGTATTAGTTCTGATTTTAGCGTTACTTGTTTTAAAAAACAGTAATTATTGTTGGAAAATGCCTCCCACACGCACCTGTGGGGCACAGTCACCAAACTTCATCAGATAATGTTTTCATGCACTCTGTCTCTGTGCAGTTTATGCTTTTTGCGTTCCTGCGTGGAACTGACTTCTCTGACCACACAAACCTCACGTTATGTTTGCGAGTTTCGGTTCTTAAGCCCTGACAAAACTGTTATGTATAAGAGAATAGCTCTGTACTTCCGAAGAAACATTCTGTAAAGGACGAAAACAACAACAATGAAAAAGACAGCTTACTTGTTGGGTAGTTTATTTATTTTTTATACTTTTTTTCCTGGGAAGGAAAGAAACGGAAACAAGTTTTTAAACTGTTTCGTTACATGGGCAAGTTTCGAGTTTTCACTAACAAAATCATTATTTCATCACGTTATTTATATAAATAAACTGGAAAAAGGAATGAGGAAATCCGACGGTATCATGCGGTGGTGGCCGACTATAACGAATATCTAGATCATAAAAGAAATTTCATGTGACGAGGAGCTGTAGTTCAGTTTATTTAGCAGAGCCTTTTTGTTGTTTCTTCTTCTCTGCTTCTGCTTCCTTTTCCTTTTCAATTATCTCCACAAACTTAGTGATATCTTCTGGTTGAAGAATCTGCAATAGACGACATTTTCATGAAATTATTTGACCGACAATGCTCTGAAGAAACGCACAAAGCACACTCATGGGGAGGGGAGGTAGTGCAATTCAGTGCACACTTTCAATGTTGGAATAATAACATTTTCACGAAAATATCCTTTCAAAGAGGAGGAAGAAGGTATAAAAAAGAATTTTGTGTGTGTGCTTGTGAAGACGTTAATATTTCAAGTGTGCATGGTTTCCAAAAAGTAAAGACTCGGACTTTTTAAGAACGCAGATGAACCCTACAGAATAACCAGAGCAATCAACTTTCACTCGTCTGGTCGTCTGAGACGAGTTACTTTAGCTCTGGACAACCATTTTTGCTGAATCACTTGTCAATATGGACGAACAGAATTGATGCATCGTTAAATCTGAGTTTGTAACAAAGGGGAAACAACGACAGCTAAAATGGCTGCTTTGAAAGTCTTTTTTAATTGGTGTACGTACCTTTGACAGGTAATGGCAATGTTTACTGTGACATGATTTTTTCAAAAGTTTAAGCAAATATGTGTAAAAGTATTTTCTTTGGACAAGTGGACATTGCTTATGGACAAGTAAAACTCAGAACTAACTTGTCCCATGGATGAGTGAAGAAATAAAAAAGTTGATTGCCCTGATAACAACAGTCCAATCATGTTCAAAATAAAGCTTTACCTTCATCGGCTCCCCTCTCTTCATAATTGCTAATTCAATGTTCTTTCCACCTGATTGGACAACCTGTTGAACAGTCACGTACAGAACACCTGTGAGTTATAGCTATCATAGATTGGCCCCAAGCCTTACTTCTGATCAACTTTTTACAATCTACAGTCTGCCACAAACGAGACTATATAAAGCTGTCTAAAACGGTTTCTTGTGTTGCAAAAGCCTTCTTCGCTGCAGCTACACAACTAAATGTAATTTACAAAACTTTATAATATGGTTTTAAACACCTATATTTTGACATATAGATATGTTATTTGCTGGCTGGGAGGTCGGTATAGGGAAAAACCAGGACCAAGGTCTCACTGAATACCCTGACCAAGGCCTCTCAGAAAAAGTCAGCATATATAGGTTGAGGTCACATTTTTCCGTATATGGACCAACCATAAGCCGTAATAACTTATTTCTTTTTTCCTCCAATGGACAAGCAAATCAATGGGCAAACCAGAGGCGAAGAAGTGCAGGTTACCGTGACCGTGGTCAGAAATTGGAAAATCTGCCTGCTCACGAATATGCTAAGAACCAATCAAAATTCAGTATTTGTTACTTTGACCGCAGAGGAAAAAACTATTATTTATAGTTTTAGTAAATTGTAATAGTATTGTCCTTTAACTTATGGTAACAACTTTTTGCCTTAGTAAAATAAAAAAAACTCAAGTATTGATATGAAAATTAAGGTTTGAATCAAGCTATACTTTGACTTACTTTGAGGTGTTTCTCAAAATAAGTATTAACTAAAACTTGAAAGAAGTACTGGAAGACTAATTTTGAAAAAAAAATTTCTGCGTTGGTGAGTATGCTGAATATGGGTTTGATCAACAGTGGTTGATAAGGTATGTTTTTTGCCTGTGGAATATGATGTACTAAATGAAGCATCAGCTGCACACCATATCCTACAGGCAAAAAACGTACCATATCAACAATTGTTGATCAAACCTATGTTTTAGAAGTACTTGTAACTCTGGTATATCAAAATATCTGTTTAAAAGTATGTGTTAGACCAATGTTCACAGGCTAAGTTTATCAAAAACTTGATAACATCAGCATGTAAAACATGTTCACATATGATTATGAATAGTTCATACCACCATTTACCTCTAGTAGAGCCTTAATTGCCAGCTTGATTGACTCGTCATCAGACTCTGCTACCTCATCAGTGTAATGTTTCTCCAAATACTCCCGAACTGTCTTGGCACTTCGACCAATAGCATTAGCCTACAAAATGAGAGCATTTTCAAGAAATGTTTTAAAACAAAAAAGGTATTTATTACAAAAATACCCACACGGATACAACTAAATGGTATATATTTGTTTTTCATAGCTTCATCAACAATTTGCCCTCTTCCCCAACACAAGGTCTCCTCTCCCCACCGCATTGATTTATTCCATGATACACAGACAGATTCTCCATATATAATAGAAGCTGATTTCAATAATCAATAAAACTAGTTCTACTTTAGATACTGAGAGCCTAAACTGAACTGTTAAAAGTTTTTATACTTTGATTATGCTAGGTATGATACAGGAAACGAGCATTAGCTTTGTTACCTTCCATGAGTGATAAGTCCCTGAAGGGTCAGTTTGGAAAAGGTTTGGTGTTCCATCGTAGTCAAACCCTGATATAAGGGTGGAGAGTCCAAATGGTCTTCTACCATTACTTTGTGTGTAGCGCTGCAAAGGCAGCAAGAAGAGCTATTCTGTCACATCAACAATTTCAAAATATATCATATCAAAATTAATATTTATAAATGTGCAAATGACTTCTAATTCTTGGTTTGCACTCAATCTCCAGGGATTTAAATGACAAAGGGTACGGCGGCCATGTTGGTGGACACAACAAAAGAATGTAATTACAGCTCTATTGTTATTGTACACCAATATGGCGACTGTGACAACAAGTGAAAACCAAGAATAGCAGTAATCTAGGGTAACTTGAATTTCCAGTTTGTAGTGGAGACTTCCGCTAGTTATTTATGGTTTACTTGGTTACTCCTGACAACTGGAGCTCAAGTAAAATAGAACTATTTCTTTTTTTAGAAACTGAAGTTTATTTCCCTGTCCTTAACGATTACAAAAATTAATGTTATTTCCCTTTCAGATTGAAATCTACACAAACTATGTCACTGAGAGTCACACAGAACTGCCAACCAGTAGTCATAGTTAGGACTACATGAAAGCTGTTCCCTGCCCTCTTGTCCACATATACATACACAGACAGCCATGCCCACTCTGTCTTTGATTGTTTCGGGAAGGGGGAATGATCGAGCTGTGACACAACAAAGTATTTTATTCCCAGGCAAATCTCACTGGTTCAAGAGAAATCTTTACCTTACTGTGTTTTAGCCAACCAATGACATTAATGGCCATGCAGTTTCAGTCACTCAATGTCAATCAACCAACCAAGTGTCATATCAGAAATTGATGAGTCAATGACATGAAGTTTGGATATTACTACTATCATTATTACTCCCATAATAATAATAGTTTTAATAATAATATTTTATTTAAGCACGTATCATAGAGGAGCTTTAAAAAAGTAATATCCCAGCCAGTTGCCCTTGAATGTCAGCGGTTGCTGAAGATCCAACATAATCCAGTGACAATCAATGTAAATATTAGCACTGGACTCTGTTGGATATTTTTTGTTGTAAAGTTTTATAGTATTCTACATAGTTCCAAACTGAGCTAAATGGAATAAGCACTACATATATGGAAAATCTGACTTCAAAGGCCTCCCCCCGTCCCTGGGATATAAGCTCATCCATTTGCCAACAAATATGTTATTCCAGATTTAAAAGCCCCTCTGTCCATCTACTGTAGAAGTGAGTTCAAGTTGCATAAATCGACTTTATAGATATTTTTGAAACAAACTCTCCACTTACTGTGATGCACAATAAATGTATTACAAATATTACTCATGCAAGCTTTAATAGTCCATTTCACGGTTCCTGAAAGGTAACCAGGCTTAGACTTGAAACCGAGGCCAAGGTTGTC
>JAOBRG010086219.1:2882-20464 GCA_027574985.1 Umimayanthus nakama | reverse complement strand
AAGACTGAGTACTGAATTTAACGCGTCCAACAATTTGTGGAATCGAGAACTCTAGGGACATTCGCAGTCCGTTTACACGGTTATTCTTTTGTCCTTTACATTTCACTGACTCTTTCAAATACACATTCTAAGCAATCACTGTCTGAGCTTCAAATCGTGCCCTATACCAGCATCTGCTTTAGCTTTCCCAGTAGCTCATTTTTGGGGCACCCCCGGGCTTTTAAACGATATACACGCTTTTTTTACAACAATCGGGTTCAGATGCAAACGTAACTGTAAGTTTTTGTCGACAAACACAACACAACACGCCATTACACGTGGTGTTTCATTGCAGGTCTTTCTGGAGTGAACAGAGAAGAAAATTAAAACTGTGCTGCACGTGTTTTATGACAGTGCCAAAGTGTCTGCATGGCAGTAACAAATCTATGCTGTAGAAATAAATATAAGTTTTCTAACAATAATGTGCAACATGTTTTTACTACCACATGTTTTTGCGGTGATGATTGACATGGTGGAAACAAGAGCAATTTAAAAACAACTGAGGCTCAAATCGGACAAAATAAATTGAACAACAAGCCTCAGCCAAAATTTACTGATGCTTCTTTTTAGAAAAAAAACGTGTAGAGAAAACTTCCCAAATGAAGCTTTCTCGATAAAAATGAAATTTATATCCGAGAATAGTCTCAAGCTTATCTTCAGTCGACAACATTCACTGTCACAAGAGACACAAAACTGTGGCCTCAAACTCAGTTAAAGGGACGAAATGGTACAAAGGAACCGAAGAAGTACATAACTTCGGTTAGAAACAATTAGGCTACAGTGGTTTGCTTAGCACCTTGTGCGTAATACTTAGCCTATTTAGCAACGTCATAAGCAGCTTGTAGTATTTATACTTGGGCCACCAAGATTCTCGCCTAAGTCCTTTTATTTGCTTCCCATTCGCCCATGCCTCCCTCCACCAAAAAAAACCAAATAGTTAGTTACACACAGTTTGTTAAATTTTGGCTGCTCATGGGCATTGATTAAAAGCCCTCTGCGATTCCTTTTGTCAACCAGTCTTTTTAAAAAATGGACTTTTACTTAGTTAAATCTTTGGCGTATTTGCCCAATGATTACTTCAAGAGCTTATGAATTTGCAAATTACTGGTTATTAGTTTCAGGAACACCGTGTATTCTTCTCTGTCTCTACAAAATGTCATAATGGGAAACTGGTTTTGTTTAGATTTAGATTTTAAGCAGCAAAATCTTCTTATTTATTCAATATTCTGACAAACTTCACCTGTGAAATAGCCGTAAATGCAAAACTTTTACAACTTTTACAAATCTAGTCTGCCATACGACAAAAAACAATCATTAAAAAGAGTTGAAGAAGAAATGGTCCTTGATTTCAAAACTATTTTCAAATCACCTGAGTGTATAATGATAAGAAATGCTTAAGGAGTTCCGTAAAGTACGCAGATATTTCCACTTGAGAGGTTTAAAGTTGGTGTCCAGGAGAGTAGATAAGTGTTCCTATGGAATTCACAATAACTAGTCCAAACCAAACACGTGAACAGCACTTTTCGTGCGATCTGATTAGTAAAAAAATTAATATTCATCGATATTCACCATTTAGCATTCGTGCGGAAAACAGGACACGCGGACGTCGGGCGTTTTCGAACTAATCAGATGAGAATTAAACATTTTTTGAAAGTGACATTCACTAGCTGGGGTTATAAAACACTTATTCAATTAAGTGTCGGTGCCTAGGGAAAAAACATCCATAGCTATCTTATATTACGCTGTTTATCTCCACTTTGGGGATTGTCGTTAATTACGGGCAGTGCGTTAAGACATTAGCTGAGCGTTCCAAAGCAACCTACTCGAAGATAAACATATCAAAGTGTTTAGCTCTATCGGAGCTTATTTGCGAGAAGCTAGCTCCTTAACTGTTTCCTTGCGACCTCGCTGGCATTGGGGAGAAGAAACTCTGTGGGCATTTAAGGGTTTGGTTTAAGGTAGTTAGATGGTGCCCAGCCCTCCTCGTCGCCAACCTTTATCATCCACCAACCATTGGAAGCTCTGCGTAACACTTTCACTTCCTCTCCCGCGAAGAGGCTCACCTCCAAGTCTTCCTCGGCCTCGTAACCTGCGATAGCAATGTACGTCTTGGACTGGAACTCACGCCGATTGTAGTTTTCGTCGGGACAACTTGGACGCAACAAACAGGTGTTGTTATTCGACAACAGGACAGGGGGTGCGGAGGTGGATTGTGAGCTCGCAGTGTACAAAACGCTGCCAGTGTTGTCGTTGTTGTAGTCAGACTGAAGGCTCGCAGACTCGCACCAGTTGTGATCTTCATAGCCGTTTTGTTCTGGCAGCCGGTCTTCATCGCTATCCACTTGGGCATCGAGCGGTTTTTGATTGACAACCAATTTTGAAATAGAACCCTGTGTTCTTTTCTTTACTCGGTTTGTGTCTCTTGATGGTGTTCTTAATCCTTCTCCTTGTGTAATGGTTACGAGTGCACTTAAACTTATACCTTGACAATCGCTGGTGATGGCAATACCTTCATTAAGCGTTTCGTTTGTGAGGGAGTTCATATACTCAGTTTCAAGATCTGGTAGCGGTGATTTGTTCGCGTCACCCTGCATGTGCGGACGGCTGGTACCGGAAAGTGACGATATTTGTCTTGGTCGACTGACAGGGGTTAGAACATTTTCTTTTTGATGTGCCTGACCTCCACTTATATCCATTAGGGTGCCAAACGGCATGGTGCCTCGAAGGAGGTTTGTGATCGACTTAGGCCGGCCTAAAGACTCGGATTTGTTTTGAAATTTCGGATTACGATTCTGAACGTCTTGTGTGTCACTTTTCTTATGGTGTTGCTTTTCCATCTTCATAGAAACTTTGGCACTTCTTGGAAGAGAATTGGCAGAAAGAGGTGAGTACGGAGCTGCTTTTCTTGCTTTGACCCACTTAGCAGCCAGACTTGGGTCGCTATAGGAACGGTGCATTACCTGTTCTGTTTCATTCCCACTCTGTCCTTGATAATCATCAGGCTTTGTAACGATTTGACCTTCCTTAGTTTGACGTGGATGACCCTCAGTCAAATCCATTAGGGCACCAAACGGCATGGTTCCTCGAATAAGGTTTGCAATCGAGTCAGGTCTGGTTAATGACATGGATTTCTTCTGAAATTGTGCATTCATGTTTTCGAAGTCCTGCGGGTTCCATTCTTTGTTGCCTCGTTTTCCTTTCTCTTCAGAAAATGTGGCACTTCTCGGGAGGAAATTAGGTGTGACATTTCTTTCGGTGGGTGTTACTTTCCGGTTTTCTTCTAATACTTTCCCTTTAGTAGCAATCATCGTTAGGTCGCTGTCGCAACGGTGCGTTACCTGTTCTGTTTGATGCTGATTCTGTCCTCGGTCAGCAATAGGCTTTGTTACCATTGGAACTTCTTTTGTTTGACGGGCCTGACTCTCTGTCACATCAATTAGGGCGCCAAACGGGATGGTACCTCTAATAAGGTTTGCAAACGAGTTAGGTCTAGTTAACGACATGGATTTCTTCTGAAACTGTTGATTCAGATTTTCCAAGCTTTGTGGGCTCAATCCTTTGTTGCGTTCTTTTCCTCTCTCTCCAGAAAACGTGGCACTTCTCGGGAGGAAATTAGCAGTGACATTTCTATCGGTGCGAGTTAGTTTCAATTTTTCATCTAATACAATTCCTTTGGTTGAGGTCTGCGTTAGATCGTTGTTGCAACACTGCAATTCGTGTTCTGCTTCCAACTCATTTATTTCTTGACCATCTGTAACCTTTCCCGTGTCATGTTGCACAACTTCTTCTCCTGTTGTCTTTTTAATTCCGGTTTTTTTCTCGTCAGTTAAGGTTACTTTCTCTTCACTGTCATTCACAACGGCGCACATGTTTTCTGATTCTTTATGTGGTATGATGACAGTCTCAAATGTTTTGTTCCAGTTCTGTTGAAGAATGTCTTCGGCAGGCAAATCTTCATGAAATAGCTGTATAGAAAATTGTAGCAGGTTTTTGATGAGCGAAAGTAGATCTACCTTGTTCACTGATGTTTCGTGAGAAAAGATTTTATCGTACCCGATTGCATAAAAAAATTATTTCTGGAACGGATCAAGCTGATAGATTCATTTAAGACTATTTTTTACTTCTGCACCAGCAGAACTCAAGTGACAGTTTTCTTCCTAGAACGGTTGTGCGAACTTATTGCTGTACAACTTTCATATATGTTTTTTAAAACACATTCTTTTCTTCTATTATTTTATGAAGTAGTCTTAAATGTATTTGTTTGTGTTTTTGTTGCAAAAAAAAATTGAACCAGTAATACTTTTCTTGCTATGTTTCACCAGTTATGTTAAGAGTTATTTGCTGACATAGAGCTTACTCGTGTCTTGAGAAACACAGTATAAGATACAAGCTATAGTAATGTAGTATAAACATACTGCAGTTTGATTAGTTACCTCGTCATCTTCACTGTGACCTTCACTTTCATCTTCACTGTCATCTTCACTTTCATCTCCACTGTCAGCTTCGCCATTTTCAGCAGTGTTATCGTCTTGTTCATTTTCTGAGGTGGGTGCTTGGGACAACGAGCATTTGTAACCATATTTATCTTCTTTATTATCTGGCATAGCTTCGGTATGGTTTTCTTCGTTCTCCTTTCCTGAATTACTCTCACTTTCTGCTTCCTTATCGTTTTCAATCTCATCGTCAAAAGATACTGCTCGTGGTCTTCTTGAAATCAGTCTAACTGGAGGAACTGGGGTGGCATTCTGGAGCTAGGAGTTGAGAAACACGGTCTAGTAAGTCAATCATTTAACACTACTTTTGCAAACATGAATGAATTTATCTACATACATAATAATATGTCCATATGGATGGGTGAAAGAATAATGGATAGATGAATGAAAGATTGGAAACTAAGGTTAACGGGTTGAACAGTTGATTTTAGTCAGTTAGCTACGAGTCGATGAAGAAAATTGTCAGGTTAAATAATTTAAGAGTTAACCTCAAGGTCGACTGCTCATTTTTTAAATTTTTCTGTCTATCTTGTTTATTAAGCATCCACTGTGTAACAAAGCAATTCAAATGAAAAATTATACAGTGAGGCCAGACTTCAACAGGCCTAGCAGCCTTCAAGGTAGACTGCCTGGAGGTAAACATATTAGTGTAATTGAAAACTTTATTATTAAAAAACGAGGTTATACAGCCAAAAACATCAATGGACAGAGGATTTGCGGGGAAGTAAAATATGGTTATGACATCAATTTCAAATACAACGGCAGATATAAAGACTTTCTACGGAAAAATGAGATCTTGCTGTGTTCTTTAATTACTTGATTTCACGAGTTTTAAAAGAAAGGAAGGTTTCGGCAGATCTTATAGGTTTGGATGTGGCGAACATCTAGGACATCACTTTTACTCAGTAATTAATTTGTCATGATTACAAACAGGGTATTGTTGGTCTTTCTAACGTTCAGTAAGTGTACATTTTGGAAGTTTTGATTAAGAAATGGGAAAACAGTAGATCGGAAAATAGAACAGCAAATGGCTACTTACTGTGTTTGCAACGTTCCCAAGTTTTACATTTCTTCCATCAGGCCTTGACACTGAAAGGATTTAGAAAACACTGAGAGCAGAAACTGGTAAGGCTGGTCAGATAGGGAAATTCATGTACCTATACAAAAGCGGTTTACTCCCCGAATATTTTTCCAATTTTTTCCATTGATTAACGAAGTTCATGACTATAATACCAGGAGTGCTAAACTCTCTTGTCTTTCGTTATGCAGGACAAACATCAGACAGTTTTCCATCAAATACCAAGGTCCTAAATTTTTTAATACTCTTAGCTTTGACATTCGCAATTGTTCAAGTGTCTCCTCTTTCAATTCACAGCTTTGAAAATACCTCCTCTGCTACACTTAGTTTAAGCTACAGTTATTCTATTATATTTTTTACTTACATCCGAATTTTGGAGTGTTAACAAATATATCTTTATCATTTATACTATGCCACTGCACCTCTGTTATTTTTTACTCTATAATTGTCACGAGGGAGCCCAAAAGTTACAAGCTTACTGGTTTCCTTTGGGCTTCCTCACCACACAAACGACTTTCGTAAATACGTGTAACACAAGACATGTACAGCTATTTCAAAAAAGGTTGTCATAGTCAATAGTCGATACTGGGACCAAAAGGAACTATGGGTATGGTCATAATGAGTGATAACGCGCCAGCGAAGGTTGTTGCTGTATTGCCGTGGCATTATGATGAGCCTGCACTCTATATTATGCACATTTAATGCTATAATAGTAGGGAATAACTTGAGCTTACTGAACCCCACAATTCCTTTCGGCTCCAGCATCGACTATTAACTATGATAACCTTTTTTGAAATAGCTGTATGAACTTTATGTGGTAAAACAAATAAACTGAACTGAAGATATTTCTTATCTTGTTATTAATCTAGCTGCAAATCTAAGAAGATTCGAAATATTTTACATACGATAGAAAATGGTAAACAAATAAATGTTTTGCAGATATCATTACAAATCTCGCTGAGGTTAACTACTAATTGATGCATTGTCTAACAGTCAATTGTAATGAAAATTTTTTTTTGACGTATAATCAAGTGATGTATTTGCATATAGTCATAATATACTTTTATTAAATTTTTAAATAGTACGGGAATATACAAGGGTTTTTCAACACTTTTGGCTTTTTGACTATTTTAACATGAATAAAGATCTGGTGAAATATGAAAGTATTTGTTAACCATACACCACTATGTTTGTATAACGGAATACAATTGGAATTGATGTTGAGGAAGAGAACCGTCCATCAACTGACTGTCTTCTTAACAACAAAAATGATTTTCTATTCACTTTGTTATTTTGTCTTTCAATCAATCTTCTTAGTTTAACTTTATCTAAGCGAGGTGGCCCATTTAGCGAAAAGACTGTTTTCCATATGGACACACCTTTAACACAGTCTAAGCACCATTCAGGACTCTCTTCAGTAAACCACAAATAAATAGTTGACATTCACGATTCGGGGAATATCCTGAGTTATTCACCTCCACTTCAGTAAATAAATGCTTATTAGCATATACCAATCCAGTGACTAGTGTTTTGATTGGTTACCTATCTAGAAATATCCTAGGATATTCGCGGCTCGCATGACTGCACACGGAAATGACAACTTGACGTCCCTATTTCCGAATTAAACAAGAGGCTGTATTAACAGCTTAACTGGGCCCGTACCTTGCTGTATGCGCAGTGATTGTTCCTAAATTGACGATCTGTCGTAGGGTTAACGCTTTGAACTCATTGAAACGTCAGCTAAATAGCTTGCTACCAAGCTCATTTGCGCCTCCCCCCCGATCCCCCCCCCTGGCCCATAAAAAATAGAGCCGTCTCGCAGGCTATGAGCTACGCATCAAGTCCCGCAGGAGTAAATCATACCATATCACATTACTACTGTACAGAACTGAGAGATAATTGAATGGGACAAACTAACATAACCGAAAAATAATTTATTTGTTTACGTTGCGTCGTACACTATACTGTCAAGTATTTATCAATAATCATTCATAGAACAAGAGGTTTTCTAAAAAACCGAACTCGTGGTCCTTAAAGGTTCAATTTTGAAATGAAAAAAAGAGTCGTTCCAATGTCTTTACCAGTGTTCTGCACGGATACGCCCATGTGATCATGAGATAATCTCGGGTAACTCATGCGATGTCACACAAAACGAGTTTGAAGCTTGCTCCTAGTTCGGGTATTGTTTTAAAAGAGTTTTAGAGTTAACCATTACATCAAATTTGCACTGTTATGTCTAAAGATACACTAATCCGCTTTGTTTAGACTTGAATGTAAATCACTGACAGACGCTATCAGCTCCGAACGACGCCACGCCGTGAATGTAATCAGTCATGCTGGTCGGTAGTCTCTTTCGGTTCCTCAGAACAAGTCGAGCGATCTAGCGGCGAAGCAGAAGCTGGTTGATTACTAAAGGGGAGTTCAACTCGAAGACATCACGGTTGATAACAATGTCTTATACACCGTTTCCGCCTTTAAATTGTATCATACACTAAATACATTGTTTATTTATGCTTCTATGGGTGCGGGTTGCCTCAGTGTACTACCTTCAGAAATAACCCTTTCTTTCAGCTAACAGACTTACTCCAGACACCATAAAGTGTTGACATAAAAGTGGATTCTCGTCGTGCCATTCTTGTTAAACGCCCTGTATTACAAATCGTATCATACAGTATACAAGTTTAAGAATTTAATCACATCGAAATCTTCGTAGCTCAACGGGTTAAAGCGGTTCGTCTGGAGTTTATAGGATCGCGAGATCGAGTCCGCTCAAGGAATTCAGATTTTTAAAAGAGCTTATTTTCGTATCGCATGCGCACCAGACCTCCACTGACCACTGTATCGGCAAATTTAATTCAATTTTACGCGCACGCTTCTAACTTACGGAAAAATCGATTATAACCAAATCTCGACAAAAATAAAACGCCGGACAAAAAACACCGGTTCGAATTCTCAACTCGGCTCCTTACGGGCCGAGTAATAACAGTTTCCAAGGTAAACAATTCACGTCTCAATTCCACAACGAAGCAGAAAACGTAGCTCTAATATGAAACAAATGTCAACTTCCGAATGTGTTTACAATATAAAAAATACAGCATAAAAACAAATATTGAAATTCCTTACTTCACTGATTCACTGGTTTATGCTAAAGTATTTATTCACCTCAGTGTCGGTGAAAAGCCCGGTATATTCACTTCGCCGCATTCGCAGCCTGGTGAATATCCTGGTCTACTCAGCTCCATTTCGTTGAATAGTTGCTCATTATTTATTAATGAAGAGCTAAATTGCAATTTGTAAGTTGGCAAGGGAACAAACACAACTCGTCCACAATTTAGTTTACAATCGATACCTTTTCTGTAGCTTTTCATTGATAGACGTGCAAGAGAAAACGTCTTGCGAGCTTTTGGTTTTGGCTTCTTCCCGCTGAGTGGTTTCAGGTAAACAGCTGGAACAAAACCTTCTTTGCCCATGTATCTAGAACCAAACAAACATTTAAATACTTGTAAGCTGTGCAGCTTGAGTGATTGTTCCGAAGGAATAGCAATAGTTTAACGAATCAAAAGAAAATTAATAATTAGTTTTATAGCTTTGATTAGCCTTGTTTACAGTACGTACTGTAGATTTCGCCAACTCGAACGTTTAACAAGAAGAAACCCCACAGAGTGCTTGCAGTAAGTTTTTTTGCCTGAATAGACAGAAAATTATCCACCTATATTTCATTTAGTCAAACTTTAAAGCTCGGCTCGGTTCTTATCCTACAACATAACGACGTTCGCGTATGGCCGTGTTACTGTAGCAGTTGCCTAAACTTGCTCAAACAGAGTACTAACTGTTATGGTAAGTTGCAAAAGACTATATTTTCTATAAACGTTTGTATTTTGGGGATTAGCTCCAAACAAAATTAAAGATAGCAAATAATATTTGGAAACTGCACTTTAAACCGTGCCGTTGAAAGCCAGCTTGAAAACAAAAACGTTGATTCACAATTGATGATTGTGAAAGAGTTGAACATTTTTTTACAACAATGGTGGAATAATTCAAGCTTCACCTCATAGTTAAGACAACGCCCTCCCTACCATGCAAAGTGCTTACATTGCAGTCCACCAGCCATCCAAGTTTTTGCGGATCACCTGTAAGTTTACACCAACTGGAAAACGCAGTTCATCTTCTTCAAGCCCCTTATACGGCTTCACGGAAAAATACATCTGACCTACAATCAGAGTTGACGTTTGGTCCTTATTTGATAATACCAATATTATATAGCGACTGCAAGTCCAGCTCTGCAACTTGTCTCTAACGGGGTTTGAACATGTTCATATCCCCGAAAGTAAGTTTGCTATAATTCTTTTCATTCATTTTCAGGATTTCTTGTGGAAAAATGTATCACCGAAGTTGAACCAAGATCACTGTTAAAACTGACTGATGTTCTTTTAAAATCATTGCCACGATGCTACCGGTTGCATGTCACAGTAATCTGTTCTCAATTGCTAATGTAGTAGTGTAATTACTTTTAGCTGCTATCACATCATGGTACTCTCAGTCGCTGCCGTAGCTTTTAAACTGTCACAGTAAATGATTCTCAGTGGCTGTCACTCAGTAATCCTTCTCAAATGCTGTCACAGCACTGCCAATCGCTCTTTCAACAGTGTGTTGTAACTGCAGTCTGTTTTCAATCGCCGCAATATGCAGTTACTTGATCTCAATCACGCAGTAAGACTCTACTCTGAGAACGAAGTATTCCATTAGTCTTTGAGCAATATCGGCAGGAACGATAACTGAAACGTTTTAACAATATGCTATTGTATGTTTGTTTACGGATAGCCAGTCTTAGAGTTAAGGGTTTGGTTATATATTTGTATTATGTTTTTATCCAAAGAGATCTTTCGTTCTCAGAGTAGAGGCCACTCACTCGGTGACAGTAAATTACAAGTTACACAGCGCTCCTATGCGTACTTAGTGCACAACAGCTTTGAGGGTTGTTCTGTCTTTTACGAGAGTTTCGTGGTATGCCCAACAAGTAACTGAAACAACAAACAAACTAACTAACGCCTTGAACTCGTTCTCGGTACTAACCTTTCCCAACCTCGGCTTCCTCCACGTCTCTGTTCTCTTTTGTGCCATCCACCAGTTCAAGATAGGAAGCAGGTGCCCAGCCCACTACCCCGCCAGAGTCCACCATCCACCAACCTGGTCAGAATGACGAAACATGCTCAGAAACACAAAATAATATAACATAACATAACATAACATACTAGAACTCTGTTAAGGCTGTCTGCTCAGCTCTAATAAACAGACACAGTTATTTAAATCCCATCTACATAAATACACCCATATATATAGATTGAGTTGTTTTCAACTAAAGATAAGATGGCACTTTTAATATGATGTGTAGCGTTTTTGCTATGACATGGTATGGTGTGTTATGGTATGGCATGGTATAACTTATGATGTGGTATGGTATGATATGGTAGGACAGGACAGTCAGGATAGGATAGGATTGGATTGGAAATGATACGATACCATTTGCTTTGATATGATATGATATGATACGATATATTATATTATACTGATGATTTGATATAACGATTTGATATGTTATGATAGGATATGATGAGATGTGGTGTGGTGTGATCAAGACGAGTTGAGATAAGTTTATCTAACTGAGAAGGGCAGATACTATTTAGTCTTTCGTGTTAAGACCAGAGCACTTGAAAGGACCCGTTTCCCTACGACTATACACTCTCTCTTGTTTGCTTGTGGTTGTCCTACTCACCGTCATCGCGTTTCTTCACAACAAGCACCGTGGTCCCTGCGGCGAGTGTCATGTCGTTGTCGTAAAGTTGCACATAGTCTTCCAGTACACGATACTCTTCCATAAGAACCGGACTGCTAATGTTTTTGACTATAAAGCGAAAAAGTAAACTCAGTTGTTTCATTAAAGATATAAGAAGTGGTAAATACTGAGACTCCCAGGAAGAGTTAATGTGGTTGGCCAAGTCAGTTTGAGTTGTGACTGCCAATCCAAGATTCCGTTTGTCAATTTTTGACTGGAACTTTTTTCTCTAACACCGTACATACTTACGTGTTACGCAATTGGTATTCTGCAGTGCTATCTCGGGGAGAGGGGGGGGGGGAGGGGGGCTTTATAGAACCGACAAACTTCTCGTAAATAGAAGAGTTTAAGAAAGGCAGCGTAGCCGCTGAACTGTTTAAAACTATGACTCAAATCTAGAAGTTGTCTCTGAATTTGCTTCATAGTTAGTATGTCTATTATCGTACAGTTCAAGGCACACTCCAGAAAACTAATTTGCCATTATTATTGGCAGAGAAGAAACATGAAGTTGACTTATTGTAAAGGTATGATAACACGCCTTAATTAATAATTTATCAGCTGTAGGAAGATAAATTCTGACATACTTGTGCTCACTCGTTTCCACAGGTAAGACCTTCTCCTACGTTTCTTCTTTTTTGCTTTCTCTTGCTGTTCTGCGAACTTCCGTCTAATCAAACAAATACAATGCATGACACTTAGAATGCAAGAAATACGTATTGGCTAGATGCTGTATTCAGTCCTCACTCTCACCCTGTCACAGGCAGCCCATGCTTACGGTTTGTGTCATTTAACGGTCGCAATTTATACATGTAATGATAAAGACTTTTAAAAGTCTTTGTACTCCTGGATCGGGTGATTTATAAGACTTTGTATGGGAATCCACTCGATTTTTTGCGAAAATGTATGATAATGTTTTGAATGATGAAATAAAATTGACTTACCTCTGCTTTAGCATGTACTTGCCTGTTCTGAGAAGTTGGGGGCCATTTGGAGCGATTTATCGTCGGTTATGTTTCCCCAGTAAGAACCTAAGCGAGAATAAATCGCTCAAAATCGCTCCAAATGGCCCCAAACTTCACAGAGCAGGCAAGTACACGCTAAACAAGAGGTAGGTCAACTTTATTTTATAAAACACATTATCACACATTTTCGAAAAATCGAGTGGATTCCCATACAAATGTCTTACAAATCACCCGATCCAGGAGTTGCCATACAAAGACTTAAGTCTTTATACATGTATAAATCGCGACCGTTAACACAAACCGTAAGCTTGGGCTGCCTGCGACCCCATACGTTTCATTTTGTGACTCCAAAATGCAATTATAGACTGAGTAGCTGAGACTTTGTATTGCCGTAGTAGCTCTGTTTCAAGAAAATAGATAATCCAACTCGCAACCAGCCTAACTTCATAGTTTTTTCTCTAAAGCGAAGCAAACGATTGCATGGGTTGATGGGATGATGGTCAAAGCAGTGGACAGACAGACAGTTCCGTGAACAGAAATAAGTTAGCAGGAAGTAAATATGATATTACGCATATCAATTATGTGGCGAGGAAGCAAAGAAAAAACAACATATAGAGCTTGTGGTATTCGGGCTCTCTCGTGAACGTTTTTAAACTGAAATTACGGTGGTACAGAGGCGAAGTGTCAGTGATCTTGCATGCTACCAGTCAGGTTTGAAGAAAAAACATTTCAACTAATTTTAAAGATAATCTCCTGCTTCAGTCAGCAAATAATTTTTGAATTGGCAGATTAATGACGTCATAAAATACACCATCAAAATCTGCACTTTCTAATTAGAAATTAGCTATCTTTTCTTCATTTTCATTAGTATTATCACCAGTAATTACTTGACTGGTAGCCTTACCGCTTACTACTTATCAAGTCATCCGGTTTGGGAGTGAAGAACTTTTCAACTATGTCACATTCCGATATGTCAGAAGACAGCTCAAATAAATTCTGAAATTGCGATAAATTGATAAGATTTATAAGTACGTACTCTTTGTGATACACACTTTTTTTTATAAGAACAAGTAACGTTCGGCTTAGGCTTAGCTGTTCTTAATTTTTTGGAGATTTTAGCCGAAAACTGTTCACATACAATGTCTTTTTTATGTATAAATCAACCTGGGCTGCCTGTGGACTGTTCTTATAAAGTTTGTTCTTATAAAAAAAGCGTGCAATGCCTCTTATGATCAACAGAAATAGAAATAAGAAACGAAATGAAAGTAAGAACGGGGCTGAAGATATATATGACAGAACAGAAAAAAGAAAATTGAACACGAAAATATGTAGAAGATTATGAATAAAACAAGAATTATGTATTTTTTGATAGAAATACAAACAACAATTATAAAATAGCTCATTACTTTTACCGACAGTGAAAAAAACGTGTAATGATCTGCTGCAAGTACCGTTAATTGTTACGTATAAAACACGACAAATTAAAAATTTTGAAAAAGATGGAAAGACCTTTGCTGGTATTAGAAACAAATTTTGCTATATCGGTACCAAGGGGCCTCACTCACATATTTTAATGACGCGGTACGGGCAGGGAGGTGAGTGACTCTTTGAGGTCCATTAAATGCTGGCGCTGGGATTTTTGTGGGTCGCGAAAAGAAACAGAAATTTTTTTTGGGGGGGGGGTGCGAAAAAGGACTAGGGATATTTTGGGGTGTGCTGAAAAAGGCGGTAGTGATTTTCTGGGTAATAAATATGAACCTCTGTCGTACCCCCCTCCTCCTTCGTCATTAAAATTTGTGAGTTGAATTCTTGGGATTGATACACTATAACTAAAGTATTCAACAATACTGCATCGATGCTGTACTAATTTCAGTTGAATGAAAATCGCTTCAGCTCGGCGTCGATTAAATTACCAATGTCATACGGTATCATTATCACCATCGAGCATCTGTCAGTTATTGTCCTAGCTTGTCACTCTGCCTTTTGCCATTAAGATTGAGATTTATTCACAAGGTAATTTTATTCAGTATTGTATCACTACCATCGTCATTAATACTGTCTCGGGAAACGTAAAGTTTGGGCTACAAATCGGCCCGTGTGTGATTCATTCTTTATCTAGTTGTTTCCCTATGTCATTTATGATCAGTGAACTGTTTGCTTGTGTCTTTTATGTGACCCTGGCCCTACTCCGAGTCTGATATAAGCATATATTCAACTTACCATGGTGAACATATCGATCCAATCCCATTTTCTTTGAGAATTACTTTTTCGAGTGAGTGATCGCTCTTTCCCTGAATAGAGGGCAGTCAAAATACGTTGCGCTTTATGCCGTTATATATCACTTAACAGTACAGTAGATAGAAACATCCCGTAAGAACAAGTCATACCTTGTAACTTAGGAATGGTAGTAATGGTCCTTGACTTGCCATTGTTGCCTGTGGCTTCATCTGAGAAGACATTTAGGAGACGATTCTGTGGAGGAAATAAAGGTATCTTATGCAAGACGTGATATTTTGCAGACATTAAAACTGTACAGACTTGCAATTCTACAACTGGTTTCAGCTCCATCAAATCCTATACAAACTGTAGACCATTTTAGGAGGAGCCACCCACAATGTGAGCACAATTACTGAACAAACATGGCGCTGTGGAGTTTCGGAAATACTTTTTAAATGGTATTATAGAACGCGCATACTTCACTGTAAACTGAAATAAATACATAGTTACAAAATTTGCCCGTTTGTTTTCTGATCCGAAATCGCTTTGTGTTGAATGCTTCTTTGGCTGTTAACTACTTCTTTTCGGATGACAAAAAAACCCTGAATTTTATGCGTTGAAGAGATTTTAGGAAGCTAACAATCTCTGTAACACCAAATAAAAAAAAAAGTTGGTTAGCATACTTTTTTCCAAATTTTTATGGTCGGGCGGGCGGATTTTTTAAATTTTTTTTCAACCCTCTTGAAACAACTGTTTGACAACTAATAAGTGGGTTGCAGATTCTCGATTGAGAATGATAGAGGAGGATCAATGGCGCACGTTTATTTGACGAGGTTGTGCTGCTTTTGCCTTTCACAAACATTGACTTCGGCATCGGCCGCTGAAAAAAACTACAACTGTTTGACATTGTCGAGACCGTATTTAAGAAAAAATATGGAAACAAAAAATAGTCCTGTTTTGAAGACTTGAACTCGTTCTACCTAAGACAATGACTGTGTATACAGGATGTTCTGTCAGAAGGAGGCTTAAAGTATTGATGCCTGAATGAACAGCTTTGCATAGACTTTGACAAGCTTCTTATAAGGCGAAGTAAAAAAACAACAAAAAATTGTTTTAATAAAACCTAAATCGTGGCTCGTAATCGTTTCACTTTTAAATGAAAAGAGAAAAAGAAAACAGAGGTTACAGAGACGCCCACGTTATCGTGAGTTGATCTCGCGAAACGCATGCGATTTTACACAAAAGGAGTCAGATCCTTGCTCCATAGCTATTTTCATCTCACAGCCGAAATCTACTTTGTTCTTCCGCCAAAGTCTAAACGGTAAACACCTGAAAGCGAAGCAGTGATCCCTTTGAGACTTTTCGCAATACTATTATTTTCAAGTAAACCCTTACAGGTTTTCAAAGCAACCCAAATCATTCACAGATGCATTGGATAGCAGAACATACCATCTAAATTGTTAGTAAAAGGTGCTATCACTTTAGGAGAACAATCATATCGCACAATCTTGTACCTCAAAAATTTAATACGAGCGAAGCCGAATGCTCTAATCGTTGCCCTTCGGCCACGAGTAATACGTTGCCTTGTATAATAGCATTCTTTTTTCCAAGTAATTATTATCGGAATGTAGGATTTTAGTCTTTTAAATTTAGAGTCAGAGCGAAGCTAACCTCTCGCAAATTGACGCAAACTCTTGAGAAATTGAGCAAACCTCAAAGGGAATTACACAGATCACGACAAATTCAGTATCACTTGGTTTCAAGACCGACTGAAAACAAAACTTTAATTAATCATGAAAGATAGATGCTGATATCATTGTTCAAACAAACTGGCTCTTGATCAGTGATGCGACCGTTGCAATTGCTCAAAGATATGTCTTAATCCGAAATCTCCCAAGGCTGTCACATTTATTGTTTGTCTTTTGACGTAAATGGGCAGGAGCAGGAAACGCATAGTGTAATTACTGGTGATTCGAATGTGTCTCGACAACGACAGCAACGACTCACGCTGCATTCGGCCAAAATAGGTCGGATTTGGAAAGATCTTGGCAGGTTTTTGGCGAGAAAATCTGGCTTCAACAAACTCATGCAGTGGTAACGATATCAATAAAAGTTCTTTTTAAAGAAAATCTATGAAAAAAGAAAAAGATTTTAAAAAATGGGGTCGAATTTTTTTCCCATTGGTCGAAGGGAGGGGGGGGGGTAGACGCAATAAACTTTTTGCTTGGCAATTGGCACGGTCAAAGTCAAATGAAGGGCTTGCATTGGAAACAAGCCAAGTCTCGTTCAAAAACTGAGACAAAACATTCCCGGAGCAAGTTTATGCACCATTTATGCGCGCCTTTTAGCCTGATTACAACACATCGAAGAAAGAACTCAAAATCGTACATTAACCTTTGTCATTATGGCAAACTTAAATTTGTGTGACTTTATTTGCCATCACTAAAACTATACGTTGCCTTGTTAACTTAAAGTAGGTCACGTCTATTATTACCTTATGATAGTCCCAAAATAAAGAATAATTAATGCAAATTACCACTTGAATTTAGCGTAACTTGAGTAACAGAGTGTTTCGAATACCTCTCGTGCTTTATACTCCACAGTTTTGCGAACGATACACGCTTTCTTGTTTATAAGAATTAGTTTTATGAGAAAATTAAGGCTCAAATTTGTGAAAATGTGTAGGACAAATCAAGATATTTAAAAACCTTCGTTTTGAAATTGAACATTTTTTTAAAAAATATTAGGTTTAAGATAACAAAAACCTTTATATGAATGAGTAATAATAAAAAAGGCGTTTAAAAACGCAAACGTTACCCCAGAACGCACTGGTTCTCCCAAAAGAGCGCGAATCGTTCTTCTTAATAACGACTGACATTCGCACTGCACAGCATTGAAGTTGGACGACCTAAAGGCCTTTGTTTTCTAAGTTTCATATGAGCGTGTTCGGTAACAACAAT
>JAOBRG010086108.1:0-20464 GCA_027574985.1 Umimayanthus nakama | reverse complement strand
CATTTGAGGCCGTGCTTAGAAAATGTGATTTTTGATTTATTAATATCAATATAATTATGCGCTGTATAATTTATATCAGCTTGGCCGAGGTCATACAATAAACATAAGTGAGTGAAGTGACTTACTCCGACTGTAAGGTGTAGAGTTATGTTTTCGTCTCTATTCTTGTTTTTCTCATTGTTTTTCGTGTCATATTTAACTGATGCACTATCCCTTTGTTGTCTCCGTGGCCGAGCGTTTTGCACCGAAGCAGTTACTCCGTTTTCGATTCCCGGTGTTCACTCATCAAATTTTTTGTTTCTTTTGTTTCATTTTTAAAAAGGAATTAAATAAACTTTTTTCCTCCTTCAGTCTTTACTTCAAAGTCAAATAATGTATAGCATACCGTATAAACGTGATAAACTATTTTCCTTTTCCAGCATCTGTTGCACTTCATGTAAGCTATACGTAGTTTATGTGATGTACGGATTGTAGTGAACAAGGGAGATCAAGGTGTATGCTGTTTCAGTCCATTTAATTTAAAAAAAAATATACTCACTTAGCAAACGGTAAGACGGTCCGAGTTAGGTTTTTAAAGCCTCTTGTTTTAGAAACGCAACCGCTGACCCTTTTTTGCTGCAACGTCAAAATGGCGGCTGACCAATTCAAGAGACAATACGTGGGAAAACTAACGATAATTTGCTAAGAAAAAAAAGGAAATTGCATTATCAAATGCGTTATTTATTTTTGTATTATTACACAGTGCAAGTGGTAGTTTAGAGCGATAGCAGTTTTAAGAATAGTAACTTTTGTTGCAAGTTCTTTTGTCTTGTTGCGTGCAGAGAACAAAGCTATCATTCTTTGACTTCATCACTTGAATATGCCTCTGTCAGCGTCTCTTTTAAAGTTAAGGCCGTATATCAGAACACCAACACTGCACAACATTTCAGCAAGACTTTTTAGATGTGGACTTAGCAAGAAAAGTGGTGGAATAGGATCTATACTGGATGGTTCAGTCGATAGGTCAAGCCCTTATTTCCTCGCAAGTAAAGCAAAGAGTATGGAAGTAGAAGGCGATTATGCTCGACGTCTGGCAGTTGTTCTAGCTGGTGGAGGATCAAAAGCGGCCGAAAGACACACTCTAAGGAACAAAAAGATTCTTGTGAGAGATAGACTTAAGAAACTGTTGGACCCTGGGTCGGATTTCTTGGAGCTCTCTGCCCTTTCAGGATTGGGTTTGGAGTATGGAGATGTTCCGTGTGCTGGCCTTGTGACTGGTATTGGACGAATATCAGGCAAATTATGTGTAGTGATAGCTAATGATGCTACAGTGAAAGGTGGTACAATATATCCAATTACAGTCAAGAAGCAGCTGAGAGCTCAAGAAATTTCAGAAATGAACAAACTTCCATGTATTTTTCTTGTGGATTCAGGTGGAGGGTTTTTACCCTTGCAGGTAACTGAGGGCACTTGGAAATGGGTTTCCAAAAAGGATCTTACTGCATGAAACAACAAAAACTACTGTTATCATGTTCCTCACTAGTGCCAGTATATTGGTTTTAGCCACTGCAAGAAAAACTTGTTAGTTTATTAATTTTTTTTTTATTTTTGAAAAAAAGACAGCAAAATTGACTTCATTTGCACTATAAAATTCCATTTCAGTTTGCAGTAGTTGCAACTCAAAACCCAAGTATTTTCAAATAATTCCCTTGCCAGTTGTAAACACTGAAAGAAGGCACTGCTCATGTATTCTCTTTTGTATGGAGTCTGTGCTTTGCATCAATGCATGCTCGTCACTGCTGTTTTGTATTTTTTGATCAAAGATTTTTTAGATTTTATAATATAAAAATAATGAAAAATTAAAAAGAAAAAAAACAAGAAAAAAACCTTAATATTGCTGTTTTGTATTTTTTGATCAAAGATTTTTTACATTTTATAATATAAAAATAATGAAAAATTAAAAAGAAAAAAAAACAAGAAAAAAACCTTAATAACTTCTATCTAGAAAGAGGTTAATGAGAAACATCAATTTTCAGCGATGGATCCAGGGGGGCAAACAGTGTAATGGGGACTGGTGTCTCTATTTCTATGAACACTTCCTCCTCTTTACCAAAAAACCCAATAAACCTATTTTATAGAAAACTGTGATCAAGTATGTAGTCTTGATAAATAGTCTTGAAACATGTCTGGACATTTCATAAAAATTCGAAAAGTGGTGGTTTGAATCAACAAATAATAACTTACTAAAAAAATAATTTTGACACTTCTGTATAATGGCTCATGGTTACAGATTTATGGCTTGATCATGAATCATGTTCTCTCAATGAAACAAAATATTTAGATTTTAAATAGAAAAAAAGCCAGTTGTAATAAAAGAGCAGTGAAGATCATTACCAAAAGCTAGTTTTGTAATTTAGTTTCATTTCTTTTGTCCATTTTAGGCTGATTTCTTTGCTGATCGACATCATGGTGGCAAAGTGTTTTATAATGAAGCTGTTATGTCGTCCATGGGCATACCTCAGGTAAGTGAAATGAACCATAAAAAACTCTGACATCCTAAAAACCATAAGGGTTAAGAACCTCAGCTGGTTGGAAGGATTGCTAGAAGGTTCTAAACATGTACACTAGCTTGTCTTGGGGGTTGAGGACACGAAATCAAGATCTATGGGTCACAAGTCAGCATTCTAACCCTTTCTCTCTTGTGGTGTTTGCCCACCCCTTCCCTCTCAGGTCGGGGGGGGGGGGGCTTGCATCAATCCCCTCCTTAATTTAGCTGCTTAATTATCACTTGAATTTTGCATGGACATAGACAGCTTGGTCATAAGTAGTAAATAAATCAATGTTTTCTAACTCTAATTGCTAACAAATTTGCACAATTAAGGTGAACAAATTTGTTGTATGATATTTTGTTAGGTTTGTGTTGTATGTGGATCATGTACGGCTGGTGCAGCATATGTGCCGACGATGGCTGATGAGACAGTCATCATTGATAAGATCGGAACAATATTCCTTGGAGGGCCTCCCTTGGTTCAGGTATCAACTTATTATTCATTGACCCCTACAGTTCAGTATGTAAATTCTCCTTACATTATCCATACAGAATAAGTTCGTTGGTAATAAGAATAAAGCAAATGGTCAATCGTAGCAGTTCATTTAAGATGAAATGCAAAATTCTCCTAAACTATTTGAACTTGGAGATTAAAGACAGTTATGAGAATTCAGCAACACATCATAAGGTGTGTATGAGGCTGAGTAGATTAAATGTTGTAGGTTTATTTTTAGCTTAAAGTTAGTGTCTTTTATATGACTGTGTACATTTTTCTTTGAGATGCTGCGAAGTTCTTGCTGCATACAGTAATAATAATAATATAATGTTAATAATAATAATAATTATTATTATTATTAGTAGTAGTAGTAATAGTAGTATTAGTATTTAATTTGTGCTCTGTGCTCCATGTATCGAGTGGAAAATCCTGACTATTGACTATTAATAATAATAATAATAACAATAATAATAATACCAATTATAACAATAATAAAAATAATTAACTGCTACTTTTAATTGAAATTGTAGTTAATTAGCACTTTTTAACCCTTTCAGCCCCAGCCATGATATATCAGTTTGTTAATTCTCCATAGAGGTATATGTTGTATTATCAAATACAAAACACTGGATGTTGAAGTTCTGGTTATCTGTTTGGCTTTCTACTCACAGTATAAATCCTACATATGGTAGTTTGTCCAAATATGGAAACTGTCAATTTTGATATCTTTGAAAATTGTCCCTTAAAAAGGCCGAAATCTCAAATAAAAAAAATAGAATTTGACTATTTTTATCCAGTGTTTGTTTTTTAATTAACAAGAGGCTCATTAAGCCTTTACTCGTGGTACGAGTGGAGACTGCAGTGACGTTGCATTCAGTTAACCCTTGAAGCCATTAGGGGGCACTGAGCGCCAAATATGGCAGTTACTGGACTGAATTGCTAATTGCGACATGAAGAAAAAAAAGAAAAAAGACGAAGAAATGGAACCCAAAAATTGATTCGTGATACTACGAGTAATAAAACAGTTCTATTGTTCCACTCACACTTGTTGAATGAGAGCTTAAGGACCTCACACTCAGCTAATAAGAGGGATTAATAGTATTGATAAAAATGATAACAATATATAAGTGTTAATTATAATAATAAATAACCATCTTCATCTACTGGTATTGAGGACACATGTGGTGCCTTTTGTTAATTTCATAAACCTTTACTGATAATTACCCTAGGTATTTTAAGGTACTGTGTTTGTTGACGCCAAACAGGAAATCATCCAGGGAGCTTGTTTGAACAGAGCCAGTAAACACACTGACTTTAGTAATCAATTGTTATGATGTAAATCTTCAGGCTGCAATAGGCGAGATTGTAACTTCTGAAGAGCTGGGAGGTGCACTGATGCATTCCAGGTACTGTATGACTGTATGTATACATACCTTCAGGTACAAAGTTTTGTGGACCTTTCCTATTTTTGTTGCCATGTTAAGTGGTTATTTAACAACTATTCTATGAGACTGTACTGAATATTAGCTGATAAATAACAGATGAGCATCTGTTATATAATCAGCTAATATTCAGAAGGTCGAGTAGAACAATTGTTTTATTAAATACAGTTTTATTAAGACAAATTATTTTTCACTGGCAAATATATATTTGAAATTAAATTATGTCTGAAGAAGGCACTGAATCAAAAACAGCCTCTGTTTCTGTTGAATCAAATGTCCATGACAGCCTCACAATCACACATTTTCCAATCACTAGAATATGAGCTGATAACCGGTGACCACAGAACTAATCAAATTGTCTAAAAACTAATAAACATTGGACTGTATTTAATAATTATTATTAAATAAGTATACAACTATTTTTAACATTATTTTATTTTTGTTATCATTATCATCATTTTTGTCACTACTATAATTAATTGTCATTGTTATAAAGTTTTAAAAAGTGTTCCACGTACAAACTTATGATCAGGAGATATCAGCTCTATAACTTTACAGGTGTTATATTGATCAAATTGTGATCTGTTTTAGTGTGAGTGGGTGTACGGACCATTTTGCTGCAGATGAAGAGACAGCCCTGGAGAGGACAAGAGATGTTATTAGTTCACTCAATTCAGACACTGCTGATTCTCCTTTAGGTACTACATGTAGTTTTAAACAGTAAATTTGTATTTAATGATTTGGATTAAACCAATCTGCATGTAGGAATAGGTTGCTTGTTGTTAACGTCAGTTACACTGTATTTGTTTCCTTAAATTTCTTCAAAATGAAAAATAGCAATACAACAAAAACAAGCTTTACAGGGTTCTCGTTGAGTATTAGAAAGTTTTTTGCTTGATACTATATAGAAAGTGTCTTAAGTTTGCCAAAACTTGTCATGTTTTCAGATAAAAAGGGCTCATTTGCTCTCCTTTAGTTGTCTTGTACCAAAGCTATTGTTGCAAATTTGGGTCTTAAAAAGTCTTCAAATAGTCTTAATTTTTGTACGCCCACTTCAATACCACAGTGTAACTGTAGGACCCCAGCTTGCCCTCTGACTAGAACTTCCTTGCCCCTCATGTCCTGTCGGGGGTTTGCAGGACTAGCTGCACAAGAAAGATCTGATTTCCTTCCATTTCTGTTTCCAGATTTTGTTGAAGAACCTGTTTGTGATCCAGCAGAGCTGTCTGTACTGGCTTCTTATCCAACAGAACACTATCCCATCCATCAGGTAAAGTACAAACTCACATACAGTATGTCATCCCTTTGCGTTTCCCACTCATGATCACCAAGTACAACTTACTGTAGATATACAGTATATGACTGTATAGGTGTAGTCTCTCTCATACATGTATTATCCACCTGTATTTCCTATTGACCAGGTACATTTCTCTAGTCTTGGATATGGTGCTATCTGTGTTTTTATCGACCAGCTGTACAGTAGTGTATTGTGGGCCATATCCTCAAGAGTTGGACAACACTGTGTAAGAATAGGTACCCAGTGGGTACATGAATCTAAGGTTTATCACACTGGATGATTCAGTAGAATGTTGTTAACCGGGCCTGATTTAATGCTGTATGCTTGCATAGTTGACTATGGAGGCTGGTAAAGGTCAAGAATCCGCACCGCAATGTACTAATATACCCTGTCGGTCAACTGTCGGCTGTCTGTTGGCCGACACTTCACCAACACTTGAATGACACTCCACCAACACTCCACCAACATTCCACCAACACACAACTGACAGTCGGTTGTCTGTCGGCCGACAGTTTATTAACAAAAGTGTCTGCCAACAGACGGCCAACAGGGTACATTTAGTATGTTGCAGTGCGGATTCTTGACCTTTACCATGAAGGCCTGTCCAAAAGTATGCTGGATCTTTGAGTAATGAGTTTGCAACCTCCAAAATAATATTTTTCCTGTCTGCGAGCATTGTGATTGTCCTTGTTTTCTCTTTATTGCTTTTAATAATTAATGCAACTATTTTTTTGAAAGCTTCTGATTTTCGCTAATCTATTTGCAATCTAGTTGTCACCTTTCAGTCACCTTTCAAGAAAACTTACCCAAGTTTCAGTCCGGACAAGAACAAAATAAAATATTTAATGGATGTTTGAAACTTTAACTCCAGCAAGTATTCTAAACTTCAATATGCTTGAAGACTAGTTTGGTATACTTTTCGAATTCACAAACCCAAGACAACATTAATCAAGTTTGTCATCAAATCTTAACTTTATAAGAAAGTTTACTTCTTACTTCAATGTAGCCTCCTCCACAGGCAACTCCAGTCAACAAATAGCAACAAATTAGAAACCTGCCTCTCTTACCGTTCTCATGTAGACTTTAGTCACAGCCTCCTTTACCCTCATTAGCCTAGGTTGACCCTATTTACCATCACTTAGCATGCCCACACTAGTTTCCAGATAGAATTACTGCTAATAAAGTTGCTTGCGGAGACTAATTCAATGCACGTTGGCATACATGCTAACGCAATCTCGGATGCCCACGTTATTGTGTAAGGCTGACTTTAATACTATTTAGTATGCCATAAAACTTGACAATTATTTAAGATAGCTGAGTTAGACGATAGACTGTTCAATCTCATGAATTTTTTTTTAAATTTCTAAACATGACAGATATTGGCACATGTTGTTGATGGTAGCAAGTTTCAAGATTTCAAGGCCAAATATGGATCAACTCTCATCACTGGGTTTGCAAAGATTTTTGGGTGTGTGAGCATTATTCTGTTTCAATCATTTTTCATTTTGCAAATGAGTTTTTTATTTCTGCAGCCGCTTTTGACAAGTATAGTTTCTAATAGGTATTATACATACTTTTGCAGTTATCCTGTTGGAATCTTAGCAAACTGTGGTCAGTTGACATCGGAGGCAGCTTTGAAGGTCAGGACATAAATTTCCAATACCTTTTCTCTTAGTAAACTCTTTGTAAACTGTTCATGCCAGATGCTTCTGTAACTATCGTCATTTGTGTCGTGTCTGAAAGAAATTCATTCCAGTGTCATGTAAACAACACCTCAGACGCGTTCTATCTACTGGAAAAATTAGACATTCCTAATCCTTTAATTTTTTTCATGTACAATATTTATTTGTCTTATTAGTTACTAATGGGGCTGGTTATTCATAAGCGGATGAAAGTTTGCATAGGGTTAAACCAAACTTGAAGTAAACTTTCTCAGATCTTGTTAAGTATTGTTTAAGCAATCCAAGGTGTTTGCTAAACAGTGATTATTAGGAAAAACCCTTTATGAGATTTGTTTTTTGGCAACAATTGGAATTCACCACACGTCTTGTGCAAGCTTTGTTAAAGCATACGAACATGCTTGTAAGTACTTGAAACTAATCTAAGAAAGTTAGGTGATATCTACTCAGCAAAAAGCGCCATCCATTCCACTTGTTCCCTCCGAAAGTATATGTTAATCTTTTTCTTAATGTCTACAAAGAATTCTGACAGAACATGGCTATAGGGTCTAACTAGAAAAGGTATCGTTTTCTTAGACACCAAGCATTATTTAAGTATACTGCAACATTTGGTTATATATTTCTGTGCATTAATTTATTTCTAAATACAGTATTTCTTTATTTTTAACGTAGTGCTATTACTGTGAAATGTAAAAAGTAAAACTTGTTGTTTTTTGTTGTTGTTGTTAGAAAATGGTCATCTGGATTTGGTAAATTACCAGATCCATAATATTGACTGGTTCAGCAAGCAGTCGGGTATAACAACCTGCTGTTCCCTAGAAACATTTTGCGTGCCCCAGCTTATACTTGCATAAAAATATCAGCTTTTTCTTTCTTGGTTATACCCACATTTAGGGGGCGCATTTTGTTGAACTGTGCTGTCAACGGAATATCCCACTCATATTCTTACAAAACACTACAAGGAGCACTACGGAGCTGCTGGATAGCGTAAAGAACGCTATTCTGTTGAAGGATCTTTCAAAGATGATGACAGCGGTTGCATGTGCTCAGGTATGTTGTAGGTTTATTGTTGCAGTTATTCCCACTACACGTTACAATCAAAATGGTTACTATTGTATAGTCTAAGTTTACAAATCAAATAATCTATAAAGAACTACTACACTTTAATTGTGTATTTAACAAATTGTACAACTCTAATACAATAAAAAGGACGTTGAGGTAACTGAAGTAGTTCTAAATATTGACCTGTAAGCCGTTGAAATCATACATATAAATAAAGGCCTTTTACCAAGAAACTTGAAATTCGATTTTGTTAAACTAGTATAATCTGTAAAGTATTTT
This sequence comes from Umimayanthus nakama, assembly GCA_027574985.1. Classification (NCBI taxonomy): domain Eukaryota; kingdom Metazoa; phylum Cnidaria; class Anthozoa; order Zoantharia; family Parazoanthidae; genus Umimayanthus; species Umimayanthus nakama. The sequence continues at coordinate 11,682 of JAOBRG010086108.1, read as the reverse complement.
GCAAGTTCAAAAACTCGTCACCTAATTCACTAAGATTACAAGAATAAAACACGCGGTTTGCTTTTTGTATATTCGAGTTTCTTCCAGCTTCAGTTAGAAGATTATGTGTTGAAAGCCGTAATTTCGATACTGTTACAACTTTTTTCTAAGATCTGTAGCATGTGACAGGTGAGGTTCAAATGAGTATAGTCATGCTTATGTTGTATAATGTACGCGTATAACCAAGGATGTGGCAACTGAAGGTTACTTGGTTCCATGAAACCCCCTCTTCTCAAAGACAATTTGGATCCCTTTGTAAATCCCAAGCAACGCCTAAATACGCAGAACAAAGAGTTGAAAGAGAATTGAGAAATGGGGTTCGTTCGAGTTGCAAAGTTTCAGAAACTGTGACAGATTATGTGTAAAGAGAGGGGGATACATGAATGTATGAATCATTTAGATCTCTTTTCAGTGGTCAAGGTGTTGTAGCTTGTGTGATAACGTTTTTACAGTACTGTCTTGATTTTAATATTAGGTTCCGAAGATAACCGTTATACTGGGAGGGAGTTGTGGACCTGAGAGCTACTCAATGGTAAGTGGATCACAACTTGAATTGTCAGTTATTAGAATCAAAGTTCATTAGCTATTTTTTATTTGATCATAATTGACCTGCCAATCTAGGAAATATACCAATCCCTTCATGAAAACGGGAATGGTTGTGCTGCGAGCAGCGAGTTGCAAGTGAAGAGTCTACAAGTCGCTACTGCTTAGTCAAAATGGCAAGGCGTCAGTTTGATATTTCCCGTACAGACTACATTGTCGTTTGTAATTTATTAATACACAAAAGGAGACCTACAAAATGACACGAACACTGTCTCACAATAACTTAACCAGTCTTAAACATACACCAGCCCGTTCAATAACTGAAATTGTCTACACGTAGCACTAAACACCAAGGAGAGAAACACGATGGTGTGAAAACTAACAGACATGGTGTTGAACTACGCTGGTACTTTTGGCATTTTTTTTAAAGTTGGAAAATAGTTTTGGTCTGTCCTACCGGGTTTCTACCTTCCCCTCTCCTTTTCCTTGTTTGTATAACTCGTTCATTTTTTTACAACTTGTGTAAAGGTGCGTAGACGTAAAAATTTAAAAACTTTAACTTTGATGCTGTACAGAGATTAAAATGAGATCACCATGAGTTGTTGTTCACGTTCTATAGAAAACTTTAAAACTGAGCTTTTTGCGTTCTCTTCTTTGAAGGTGATGATGACAAGGCAGCCAGCTGGTTGCATTCCACGTGTGCACAATCGTTGTATTCTTTAGTTAAGTCTATAGACCACTTTCATAAGATGCCCCATTGACCATAAACAGTGACTTCCATTCATACATTTGCTGTATTTTCTTTCTGGCCTCGACTCAGAGCTTTTGTTTATGGTCACTGGAGCATATCTTGAAAGTAGTCTATTGTTCTTAATTCTAGTCTTTGTTGATGCTCGCGACCTCGTTGTTTAAGCTCCTGTGTAGATGATCGCGCTCTGATCTACTTTTCTACTGTCCTGCAGTGCGGACGGTCTTTTGATCCACGATTTCTGTACACGTGGCCCACCGCTACCGTTACCATGGAGACTGCTGAAGAAATGACTGAGATCTGCTGTGCACAGGTGCGGCCTCTTGTACATCAGTTCTAACCCAGTACTCTTGACGAGTCAGTGAGTCATCGTCAGTTTTCAGTGTGCGGCTATCATTTCTCGTTCTGATACTAACCAAGCTTTTTTCTCTTTCACCGTGCGGGCCTTTTTATCTAGGACTATCGCTCAGAAGATTTTATTTGGGATATTTTGTTCAGCACTTCAACTTTACTGCTATTATATCAATATATAAGCTTAATACTACTGAGCTGCCAAACTTTACTGGTTACCCCTTCACTTCATGTTCATTTGCCGCTACTGATTACCTTCTTAGTTACCCACGACCAGCTCCAAACTGGCCAGGGAGCTCAGAAGGTAGAGCAACGGTGATCTGTTCCGGACGTCGTGGGTTTAAACTCCACCGGGGTCAGAGATTTTCTCTCTTTCTCCGTGTGGACCCATCTCCTTCCAAGGGCTATCGCTCAGGAGGCATCCTTTGAGATGTTTTAGCAGCACGTCAACTCACACCATTCAAACCACTATATATCCTTGATAGTTCTGAGCGGCTAAACCTTACTGGTTGCTTGAGCCCTCAATTAAGATTTTGTACGGGTTTGGAGGTTGTAGTCATCATAGTTCTGTGATACGTATTTCGCTTTAATCGAGGAACATATCTTCAAGTAGTTTCGAACCCTTAGTTTCTATCTTGTTATTGCTTGCAAGATCTTTGCAACTTTTTATTGAAGTTAAGATACAGTGCGATTTCTTATTTTATGAAGTGCCCTACACAGAGTATTTAGATGGTGATATAATTACGTTGATTGTTACTAAGCTGTCGGTGCTCTTTGATACCTTTTCCTTGTCGATTGTAGGATGCAGGAAGCCCAGAAGAGGAAATTATGGAAAAAAGAAACAAGCTTATGAAGAAGTAATTTTTTAACCAAAATACTTTTTTGGTTGCGTTTTCATCTTGAAAATCGTAAGGTTCCTAATGCTGTAAGATTCCTATTGCTGTAAGGTCCCTATTGCTGTAAGGTCCCTAATGCTGTTAGGTTCCTAATGCTGTAAGGTTCCTGATGCTGTAAGGTTTCCAATGCTATAAGGTCCCTAATAAAGCGAGGTCCCAAATTCTGTAAGGTTCCTAATGCTGTAAGGTTCCTAATGCTGTAAGGTTTCTAATGCTGTAAGGTTCCTAATGCTGTAAGGTTCCTATTGCTGTAAGGTCCCTAATGCCGTAAGGTTCCTAATGCTGTAAGGTTCCTAATGCTGTAAGGTTCCTAATGCTGTAAGGTTTCTAATGCTGTAAGGTCCCTAATAAAGTGAGGTCCCAAATTCTGTAAGGTTCCTAATGCTGTAAGGTTTCTAATACTGTAAGGTCCCTAATGCTGTAAGGTTCCTAATGCTGTAAGGTCCCTAATAAGGTGAGGTCCCAAATTCTGTAAGGTTCCTAATGCTGTAAGGTCCCTAATAAAGTGAGGTCCCAAATTCTGTAAGGTTTCCTAATGCTGTAAGGTTCCTAATGCTGTAGGGTTCTTAATGCTATAAAGCCCCTAATCAGCGTTCCTTTATACTCTTAAAAGTATTATTTTTGATTTTGTATTTTGAACACCTTGAAACTGTTTTAGATGCTTGCCAAAATTAATCCTTGAGGTCTTAAAAGACCTTCAGTTTTGTTTCGAATAGTCCTTTAAAGGTCTTTTTTTTTGAGTTGCTAGCTGTAGATAGAACAAACATGTTAACATTGCAAGGTCTCTTACACTTTCCCTAATGTTTAAGGCCCCTAAAATCATTGCCAATCACCCTCCCAGGTTTGAGAGCGAGTCCAGTGCGTATTACGGCACCGCTCGGTTGTGGGATGATGGAGTGATTCTTCCTCAGGACACCAGGAAGGTGAGGTATCTCGGAACACGGCAGCTTTCATGATCGGTGTGCAACGCTCTTTTTCTTATTTTTTTTCATACTCAAATGTTCTCAGGGCAGCTACAAATAACCGCGGTCAAATCCAAACGCATGTTAGCAGACAAGTTTGTTTCAATCCACTTTATTAGATGAGCAATCTTGTGGAAAATAAAACGCAATAATTTGTTTTCAACAGTTGTCAAGTTACCTTAAACATGGCTGGCAGCTCGGCTGGCAATGTAGTGTGCTCCGATAAACGAATAAGCACTGAGATACTTGTTGAGTCACAAACTGGACTTTAACCTTCTACAGCTGTGAAAATCGGTTCTTTGAAGATTGTATTCATGCCTATTTAATGCACTTTTCATGGAAACTGAATCGTCTGTGAACATTTATAACTGACGTTTTGACAAATTGGGGTGTGTACGTGCACAGATTATACTTAAGTTTAACTCCGTCTTAGCCTTATGTCATGTTACTCGCGCTCATTATATATTACCAATTCTTCCATGAATGCGTAGTGTTAGCAAGATCATGTTACAAACAGATCATTGTAAAACGCCTTTGAGCATATTCATATAAAAAAGACGCTATGTAGATGGAATGGTCACTTTTACTCTAGATCTGTAACAAGTTGCTAGGCTGGTAACCGGAGGGAGTTCAAAGAGGGATGGTGGAAAGAGGAGGATATTGTTAAGGAAAGCTAACAGTATTTGATGTTGTTTGTGGCGCAGGTTTTGGGCATGAGTCTCCAGGCAGCACTCTCGGCCCCAGTCCCCCAACGAAGTGAGTTTGGAGTGTTCAGGATGTGAAAGTCAGTGAACAAGAGGACTGTGAACGAACACTGCATTCAAGTCAACTGTGCAGGACACTGTGTCGTACTACAATGGGTTTTCATTACCAGTGGTGCTTTATAGTAGGTTTTTGTCTCGTTTGCCCGGGGAACTGAGGCGTTCTAGAAGCTTAGTTAACCGTTACTTGTGCAGTAAAGTGACGTTTAATGTTTCCCCTTTCAGCCCCAGCAACTTTATCAATATCTGTCTTCTCCTCACAAAATCAAGACAAAAGGTTGTTTTGCAGAGAGAATATGGGAATTGATTTATAACACACTTGAGCTTTCCAATATGAAAAGAAAGATTCTCCCAAACTGTTTAAAACGAAAGTACGGATACCATTTTTGGAGAATTTAGCAACACATCATTTGTCGAGTTTGGGGCCTTTAAGGGTTAACACGTTGCGTCCAATAAACTGTTTGAACGTAGCTAAGGTCCGCTGCATGACAAGAATAAAGAACCCTATAAACAGCAAGATCCCTTATTAAAGGGACTGTTCAGACAAATTACACCTTTAGTTGACATTCAGCTTCAGTGGGGCGATCTTCTCCAACTCGCCCATATGGCCAAAAAGACTGGACTTACAGCATCTTTTATTCATGGCAAAATTAATTTGGTCATTGAAATGTCATGGAAAAGTCATTGAGTTTTATTGCCCAATTTCTGTGTGAACCCTGTTTTAGAAGAAGACTCTTGTCTTGGTTTATTAGTTTTTGAAAGTTCAATTGTTGTATACATGCATATCAATTAACACTTTCATAGCGCCCCTTGTCTTTTATTACAAAATGTCTCTTATGTAATATCAGCATCAAATGCTTTTTCTTTCCACGGAGTCGTCCTCAACTCTAAGAACAAAAGATCCCATTGGACAAAAAGACATTAAAAGTTACCCAAACCTTGACCCTAAAACCAGCAAATCCGTAAACTAACAAATTCCTGGGGGTGGCTTAAATAGAAAAAGAAAACCCCCCAACTTAGGAATTATTTCATTAAGCCAGCCACATGTCAATTCATAAACATGAACAAACAAACAGTAGCACATTGTACGGTGCTTACCACTCCTGGAATTCCTGGATAACTCTTGAAATTTTGAAATTTCCTCTGAAAACTGCTGGAACTGATTTTGTGGAAAAGTTTTCAACAGTTTTATTTATAAACCAAAACCTGCAAAAGCATCTGACCGATGATTACACTTTTCGTTTTCTATGCTCTGTAGACTCGGATTCGGTGTCGCAATGGTCGAATGGTTGGCGTGTCTGACTCGTAAACGGAAGGTCGTGAGTTCGAACGCCGGCCTACCATTGTGTTGTGTCCTTGAGCAAGGCACTTAACTCTACTCGCTCCAGTCGACTCAGCTGTACAAATGAGTTTCAGATTCTGCTGGGGGCTAACCTACGATGGATTAGTGTCCTGTCCAGGGGGAGTCACAGACTCTCATCCGCTTAACACTGCGGAAACTGGAGATAAACGCCAGCCTGATGGGCCACTTGGCTCGGGAAAGGATTTAGCTTTTTTTAGACTCAATTTAAAGAAGATGGGGATTTTGGTCATTTTTGTTTCTGCTACTGTGGCAGAAAATACTTGATGATACTGTTTTGTTTTTCTCTAGCGAGATTTAGGAATGGGTCCTGGAAAATGAGTTTTCTATTTTGAAGTACTCCTGGAAAACTCCTGGAACTTTGTCATCTCCGTCAGTGAGCACCATGGTATTGCTAAAACATGTCAACTATTGTTAGAGTTTTTGTTCTAAACCGATGGACTATTTCGTTCTCAGAGTAGAGCTTACAGTAAGCTCTAATATGTAATAACTTTCGCGTTTCCCTATACAAAGCTTGAATTCAACACTTTCACCGTTTTCTCACACTTTGCTTTTCTTCTGGACCAATCTATAGGTTCATCTAGCCGTCAGGTTTTGTATATGGATAATATTTAAACTCATTTGTAGCTGCTAAACTTAGTTTGTTGTGTAAATATTAGGGGCTGTGTCGCTGTCATTTTTCCCTTGTAAAAATTAAAATGAGTAGACAAAAATGAAGTATTTTTATGTCTGCTTTTTGAGTATCCAATTTAGCTGCAACCACTTCTAATCAGTAGTATAGGAGTTAATTCAATCCAACAAAACTTTGTATTCGTTCTAGTTTTGATTTCTTAGATATATTCTTATGGATGTTGCTTAGCCTTCACTAGCTGCTGAAAAATTACTTCTGTAATACATTTGGTATGATTGGGCAGCTGAACTATATCATACTCAATGTATATGGTCTCTTTAGACCACAGGCAGCCCAATTTTAGAAAGCGGAACTTGCACAAAAGGAGACCATTTGGGAATATTTCCCATCAGTCCTAGAATACTGCTATTAATGCGGAATTAAAGTTAACCTAAGGTCAAATTTTAAAAAAGTAGTTTGTTAGCATCCTTTCTTCCAAAATTACATGGTCGGGCGGGCGGTTTTTATTTTAATTTATATTTTTTTAACCTTTGGAAACAATTGTTTGACAACGTAAGAAGTGGGTTGCAGATTCACTGGTTGATTTTCAAAGCGTCAAGTTGACCTTGCACTATCTAGAGAAGGATCATGCACGTTTATTTGACGAGATTGTTCTGTTTGCCAGTTTCACAAATATGGACTTTGGCATCAGCAGAAAAAAAACTACAAGTGTTTGACATAGTTGTCGGCAACGTTTTAAAGCAAATGTATGGAAAGAGAAAACAAAAACTACTATTGGATAGGAGATTTTTCAATAGTCGGGCAGGGATGCTAACCAACTAATTATTTTTATTTGGCCTAACTTCAGTTCATCGTTTATGTTTATTGTGTGCATTTTGGGCGCTATTTGAGGCCATTTAAGGCCCGTGGCACCGTCTGCACACGCGCATTGCAATTGGATGATTGCACCAGAGAGCATCGCGTCTTTTTACGCTTGCCAGTAATGTTTATTGGCAGTTGTTGCGTTCATTTTCGTGCACCGCGCAACAAGTGCCAAAAACTCCCAACATTGTTGGGCTAACAATGTCAGTTGTGACTGTTGTGACATGTTGCGTCCGTTTGCATGGCCATCCAGAACGAGAAAGCCGCGGCCAGGAGTTCCCCCTTCTTCCCGCTTCTTTCTCCCTAGTTTCTCGTCGTGGATGTTGTTTTTTCTCAAGCACTGAAATTTTTGCCTCGTTAAAATCACTTAATTGAACCTCCTGAATACGCAGCTTATGTAAGTATCACAAAAACAGTGGCCTAGAATATATGTGTCGTTCGAAAAAAGGTTCTTGTCTCGTTTCTCTCAGCCGAATCAGCTATTTAAAATATCAGTCTGCTCCGACGAAGGGCTAACGCTCGAAACGTCAGCTAAACACTATATCCCACATGCGAAAAACATACCATGTCAACTTTTGTTGATCAAACCCATTTGTTCAACGTACTCGCCCACGCAGATAAAACAGTTTTTTTCAAAACTAGTCTCCCAGTATTTAAAATATACATATGGACATTTTTTAACAATGAATTTGACTAAGCCATTTTAAGACATTCATAAAAAATATTTAAACTACTTATGAAGAAAGATAATATTGAGCTGGTTTAAAACTAAATGGTAGCTTACAGTATATGTAATATTGATAACAATTTTTTAACAGTTTTAACAATACTACTACTAATAATAATAACAATAATAATGATAATAATAATGACTTACTTACAGCTTCTATACATGGTAGCTCTTCGTCTGTAAAAAATTTACAAAATACCGGAATCTACCTAACATTTAATACATATTAAAAACTAAAACACCTTAAATCTAATACATTAAAAACTAATACACCTAGAATTGTGCATCTGATATTGAATTGAGTAGCTAGTCTTCGGTGTCTCTTATCATTGCCAAATCAATACGTGGAAAACATTTTTGGTTTTAAATTATTGTTAGGAGAAAGCTGGAGAGACTGATTGTACGAATTTTTGTCTTAAGTTTAGGTAAGGAATATACATTTACGAATGCAAAATAATGAAACAATCCTTAAGTGTTGAAGTGTGTGAAACTGCATCTGGCCTAGAAACGATTAAACAAAAAGTTTCTTGAGCAATTCGATGTTCTAAACAACGGATTTAAGTACCACTGGCATTGCGCTTTTTGTTAAAACATTTATTACAGAGGCTTTGAAAACACTCTAGCAGTAATGAATATCCCCTTTATTAATGAGCTTCTGTCTCATTAGTATAATGTTGAATGAAGTCCATTAAGTGAGACATTGTTCGTTGCGTTTGACCCTCGAGACCGGAAAATTTGATTTACACGGACCAAGTTGGTAAGTTTTGTTGATTTCGAATCGGTTTTTAGAGTTTAAAAAAGGCGATAGATGCCTGTTCACCTGTTTCGTGTTTCACGTATATTTATTTTTTTTAATGAGAATCAAGCTTTTTTTTATAAAAACAGGAGGCTGAAAAATACACGCTTTTTTTATAAGAACCAGTAACTTTCGGCTCAGCCTGGACTGTTTTTAAATTTTTGGCGATTTCAGCCTCAAATTGTTCTTAAATTGTTCTCATTTTCTGGTAGTTCCACTGGGAACAACAAAGCGACGCTAAAAAATACATGTTTGCTCCTATTTCATATTGCTCAGTGACTGCTGCACTGATCCAAAAAAGTTTAACACTGTCTATACATTGTCCGCGAACTTCACGAGTTTGCTTATCACTCCAACAGCGCTCGATGACCCAGCTAATTCTAACAGATCTTTTATACATTTACATCTCATTCTGTGTACAAGAATTAAATAAACTTTCTTACATTTTTCTGAATAAGATTTCAGCCTGGTGATTGTTCTTAGCTTGTTATTAATTTTTGGGTAAATCGCAGCCTTGGTGTTCTTATAAAATTTGTTCTTATAAAGAAAAAAGCGTGTATTCAAGATTTAATAATATGCTAAGAACATTCCTGCAGCTCGGGAATGGCAAAGAACTTCTGTCTTGGATACTGCATAAAATCATACACAATTACTTGTTTCTCGACCGTTAATGAAACATCGCCTGTAGTGTTGTACATGAACTGTACTAACTTTGGCGGTTTTGAAGTCTTTTTGTTTATTGCATTTTGTTTTCTGTCTTGCTGGCAAGGTTTGCAACCTTTCAATAAAACGCATTCATTCTTCCGTTTAACTTGTGAGAATGGACTAGTTTTTATGTTTAAGAACATTTTTTGGGCCGAAATCCTCGAAAAATCCTCAAAAAAGTTATAGACATTCAGCCTCGGCCAAAACTTAACGTTTTTATACAAAAGAGCTGAGTGTTTACTGTCAATATTCTTAACAAGACGTGGTTCTTTCAACTTATTTGGACTAGATTTACCAAAAGTTGTCAGGGTTGTTTTGCACAAAACGTTTTGAAGTAAAGTTTTCTCCCATTAAGGACCTTTGAATTATAAGAACAGTAAAGTTGCATACATTTTTAACTGCTTTCTCGTTACTAACGTTTGTTTATTGTTGAAAGTCTGAAAAATCTAAAAACAAATCGCATTCACTTAGTATGAAAATTAATTGTTTTTCAATAAATGCCAAGATGGAGAGAATGGGTAATGTCAAAGGCCTCGCAACTTTTCTCGGCAGTGCCTGTTGTCGCCACAAACTGCAGTTTAATTGCAATAGTCAACATTCTTTCGTAGACCTGTTGTTAAAAAAGATGTGACCGATTTACGTTTCTTGCAAAAACTACTCGTTCATGTGTTAAGGGAAAGTATTCTCCCCGCACTCACATGAACTCATACACGCTTTTTTTTTATAAGAACAAACTTTGTAAGAACACCCAGGCTGAGATTCTAATTCTAATGAGATTGGCCCAAAAATTAAGAACAAGCTAAGAACAACCACCAGGCTGAAACTTTGATCAGAAAAATTTAAGAAACTTAATAGATCCTCTTAAAAACGCATATTGAGATGTACATGAAAACAAAACTTGTCAGAGCTTGGCTTGGTCAACGGGCGCTGGAACATCGTCACGTTCTCGGACGCTGTGTTGACGATTTCAATTTTTTTCGCTAAATGGAGCAATTCTTGGTTTGCAGTCAATCTCCAGGGATTCAATTAATAACAAAGGGCATGGCTGCCATATTGGTGGGCACAACAAAAGAATGTAGTTACAGCTCTGTTGTTATTGTACACCAACATGGCGGCTGTGACGTCACGTGCAAACCAAGAATAGCAAACACGAATTTCTTAGTGCCATCTTACATATAATGTTCCGGTCGACTAAGTCACTGTTTAAAAATATCAGGAAATAAGAATAATTTAAGAACAACTTGAGGCTGAAATCGCCAAAAAATTAAGAACAGCCCAGGCTGAGCCGAAAGTTACTGGTTCTTATCGTAGAGACTTCCGATGAAATAGAATTACATATGTTGATCATTACAATTAGTACGGAATTAAGAATACTAAGAGACAAGTATTATTGTTAAGTTAATAGATGATATAAGAAAATCTCCCGCCTGCAGTGTTAAAATCAAGAGTTTTACTCTGTGCCAACGAGAGGAGCTAAATTATGAACCAAAAATTTCGTTTCTACTAGAAAACGGCAAGCACATTTGCTCAGTTCCTGATACCTGGAACAATAAGAAAAGTCTGGGAATCGGAACTGGTTGTTATATAAAGCTCTCAAACCACAAACACCATTTGAATTCCATCCACAAAGTATTTTCCTAGCAGCTACGTATTTTTTTGAAGTTTTGAACGCGCCTGCAGGAAAAGTAATCATTTTGCGATTTTCCCTTCTTAATTTGTGAACTTGTGTTTAAACTCGCTGTGTTGCACCATAATCGAGCTCCAGAGTTTAGCGGAAGCGACAGAGAACGGGATGCAGTGCTGCATTTAGGAACTGACGGTCTTTGTAAAAATAGGTTTGTAAAAGCAACGATTTATAACTTTGCCTTTAAATTTGAAAGCAACTTTACAAAGGAGTTAGACACAATTACGTGGCAATCAGTTTATATCTCGGTTTCATTTCATAAAATTCGAAAATTCGAATCATGGCAATGCAGATTGTAGCTGTTAAAAAACTCACAAAAGTTTTGAGAACTTCTATAGTTTAACCCTATTCCACCTGGGGGGAGGGGGGGGCGGAAAAAGCCCGCGCCGATTTCAACTTTCGATAACTTCCTTAATATTAAAGTAATACCAACCAAATTTCGTCACTTTCACTAAAATTTATTGGAGAACAAGTTTCTGGAAAAATTTTGCCTAAAGGAGATCACATGTTGCCATGGCAACACCGTTTTTGACACCAAGTTTACTCAAATTTTGACATTTTTAGTATTTTTCTCCAATAATTCACAAAATTGTTTAAACAAGTGCTAACTATTAG